>CM039509.1:31573880-31761897 GCA_022432975.1 Begonia masoniana
AGTACCAGCATACTTAAGAGTATCTCTAACAACATGGTATGATTCAGGTAGAAGTTAAGTAAAATCAGAGCAAGACTATTTTCATCAAGACTGTGATCAGTTTCCTTTTCAATAACAAAGTCATTCTCAAACATATCAAAATTATCAGCAAGGGATTATTCACATCCATTTTATATCCAATAAAGCACCCTTTCAGATATACTATATTAGAGACAAACGAATAGAACGACCAATCTGGACAAGCGACATTGGACGACGCAATCCTGGGCAACGTACCCAGAATGACTTCTCTTTAGACGATATCGCTACAAACAACATTATTTTAAACGACAACGTTTTGGATAACAATACTCTGGACGACAACTTTGGACGATGACTCATCCTTTGTTCTCTACGACAATGTACTTATGACTTTGGACTACTGTTCCCCTCGTCCACGGCTACATAGATTTAACGTCTACGAATTTTCGTCCACAAACTTACTTAAGTTTTATCGTCCACGGGCCACGTGACTTCATCACTCACGGTTTACAAAGACTCATCGTCCACGGCACTAAAGTCCATAGACTTACTTAAATTTGTTGTCCACGGACCACGTGACTTTATCGTCCACGGGTCACGTGACAACTTACCCTAGACGACAGCACTTCAGACAAACATGTCCAACTGTTTTCACCTACAACTGTGCACGAATATTTTCACCTACAGTTTGGACGACTGTTCTCGTCCACAGAATGGACTACAACTTTGGACGACTATTTTGTCCACAGAACAGATGACTGTTTTCACTTACAACTTTGGACGATGTCCTCGTCCACGACTTTAGACGATAATTCATCCATAACTCGAGACGACATTCCCAACAACTAAACAATACTTTAACCGATTATGCACTAATCAGTGGACGATTCTGACAACAAGAGAACTTATAAAATTTTGACAGCAACCATTTAAAACAACTTAAATCCATAAATCAAAATCCAGAAAGGAGGATTGCAGTTAAAAACCAACCATGTCTCATTATCAGAATGATTTCTAAAATATATCAAAGCATCTAAAACTACCACTGTCAGTAATATTCTCAGCACACTTTAATTAAACATTTGTTCACTAAGTTCCACACCTACTACCATTTGTTAAACCGTCTCATCAGTTGCCAATGTCGTTGCCTGGTTGCACTCCTCCAACTACTTTTAATCCTCAACCTGCTAAGAGAACACACCTGTGGTCACTTCTTCACCTACATCACAAAACTCATCTATTAGTCTAATGCTAAATAAGTAGAGCAATAATGAAATGAAAGGCTGAAACATAAACCTTATTCATGCAGTTTCTACTTTCACAGCTCAGTTGTAATTTTGTTCATTCCCTGTTGATCCCTCTGTACGATGGCAAGTGGATCAATTTTCCCAACGTATGTATCCTCTAACTCGATTAAGGGGCGGATTAGTTCCCTTAATAGCTGATCTTGATCCCCCTGTTCGATGGGAAGCAGATCAATTTTCCCAAAGTTAAATATCCTCTAACTCGATTAAGGGGAGGATTAATTCCCTTAATAGCTGATCTGGTTCAATCTGCTCATACCTTACCATGCCATTACATGTAAATTCGTTTTCGTATTCTTTCAAAACCATGATGCATAACATACTGTAAACATACAAACATGCATAAACCCTATCGTTTTGTGATGTAGGCCCGAAGGCACACACATACTCTACTTACCTGGCTTTCTAAGAGATTCTTGGTTGTAAGCTACCTCGAGAGTTTGCTCACCTAAAACACAAAAACAGCATTACTAACTTTTACTAGCTTCATTCATCAAATTTGCGAAAAGAAACTATTGGTTCATTCCAAACTGACTAAACTCGGGATTAACTAGTTTTTGTCTAACTTCCACATTGCATAACTAGTTTTATGCTTGATCGTTTCAGATGATACAAGCGGCTTTGGACTACTTGGAGTGTCTACTAACTGAAGGTCAGGACCGTATAACCATATAATGTAGTTGGCTCGGTCGTGGCTCACCAAAAATCAAAACTGCCGCAAAAACAGTACGCTCAAGATTCTCTATTTTATTCCACCATAAACCGTTCATTAATTAAATCTTCACTAAACTTCACTCTAAACCATCCAGAAATCTAAGGAATCTAGTTTGGAACTCTGTTTTTTTGTGCATTCCCCGATTCACCACAAAACCCGAATCAAACTCTTTCTCACAGCACTCTCAACATTTTCTATTTTATTCTACCGTAAACCATTCATCAAATGTATATCCTATATTCATCCTAAATCATCCAGCAAGAAGAATTAAGGAAGAACTCACCTGGATTGAAGGAATCAGGCAGGGGAATCGTCGGGAGAACTTGCTGAGCTGAAGACCAAAAAGGAAAGGTGAATAGTGGCGGCTTAAACCCTTAGCTAAACCCTCCCTTTTATACCCTATACTTCACAAATTACACTTATGCCCTTCGTTAACCAAACCTTAACCTAATCAAGAAACTAGTCTTATTCATTTAATCCCTTAGGATGTAATTCATGAAATGTTGTTATAATTAGGGCCAATAATTATCAGTTGCTACACCTCAGAAGGTAATCCACTGAACTGAGACTGTTGAATCATATGCAAGGTGCTTGGCTTGATTTCAAAATTTGCAGCAATAGCCAGCTTCCGAATAGCTGAATGAATCCCGGATACAGTAGGTACAACATAGTCCAGCAATGTCCGGTTCTCAGTATTATCTTCGCCGTTATCTCCCATAATTGCACCGCTGGTTGAATAAATTTTCTTCTCTCTTTACGATGTTGTCGACACGTACGCTCGATCTCAAGATTAAGTAGGAGAAGATTAGCGTTTTCTTCTTTACGCATGCACCTGAAAATAACACGAAAATAAAGAAATAAAATAAAAATAATTCAAAATAAAACTAAAAATAATTAATTCGATATTAATAATAAAGTTCCCGGAAACGGTGTCAAAAACTTGTTGTGAAAAATAGTTCACAAGTGTACGAATCGCAACAAGTAATAAAGTGATAATTAGAGTGTCGAACCCACAAGGACTTGTTAATTAATAATTGAATTTATTAGTCTTAATTCTAAATTGAACACACGTTTTATGGTTTCAAGAATTGAAATTAAATTAAACAATCAAAACAATTAAAATAAACTAATGTAAAATATCGAAACAGATAAAATAAGATTAAATCTGATTATTAAAAGCCTAGGTACTACGATTTCACCAAGACAATATTTATTTCATTCCTTCATAATTACATTCATAAATATTCTCCTTTTGTTGATGATCGATTTCGCTAAATTCTAATACAATCTCTCTCGAGCATTGCTTAGTTTATCTAATTAATGAGTTATCACTTCTTAGTCTCAACTTCTACATTAATCAAATACAATTAAATTGAGAAATCACAATGATCACATCAATACCGTAACTATCTCTAACCTACGCATATTTATGACATTAATTTCAGTGCTCGGGTGTTTATCACCTCTCAGTCTCAAAACACCCCAAAAATCAAGTAAAGATTGGCCAGAAATTTACAAGCTTTAAGAACAAAAATTAAATACATCAACAATATTGGAAGAAATACTTATTGAATTTAATTAAACAAAGAAATAGAGAATAAATATCATCTGGCTACATCGTAACCCTAGAAGAGAAATTTAATTCATGCTAGAATAAAGAGAAACAATAAAAATAATAAAAATGTTCATAGTTCAGAAGAAAAAGGGAAAGAAAAACTATGCTGAAATTTAGTTATCGAAGGTCTCGCTCCGTTTCGGTCTCCGTCTCACTAGAGCATCTCTCAATGATAATCTCCCTCTCTCGCCAGGGATCGTTCTGAATGATGCTCCATCATAGTTAGTTAACCTAATTCTTAATTTATCCGAAGCCCACAAATCTGAAGCTCACAATCAATCTCAACGGTTGATATTAAAACAGATTAAAACAATTAAAATAGCCAAACGTTTGGGATTCTTTCTGCTTTCCTTAAAATCCCGCTTCAGCCGATCGATCGCCTAAAATGGCTGATCAATTGGCCACACTTTCTGCTTTTCGTCAAATACCATTTCAGCCGATCGATTGTGAGATGTGGACGATCGATCGGCTAGTCTTTTGCTCACCGCCACACGTTGATATTTTTATTTCATTATTTTTCTTCATTCTGCACTATATTTATTCTTCGTTGATACTTAACCTGTTAGATTTAATCTTATATGCACACTAACACCAAAAACGTTAAATTCATTCAAATGCTTGAGAAAAACTTATCGAATCAAGATTAAAGAGTCCGAATAAGTGTGTAAAATACACACTTATCAATACCGCCCCAATACGGGTCCAATCTTTGACTGTTAACCTTGAAAGTAGATTGATCTTTATCTTGAATTTCAACGGCGCCATGAGGAAACACTTGAATTACTATGAACGGTCCTGACCATCGTGATTTGAGTTTTCCAGGGAATAACCGAAGGCGAGAATTAAATAATAAGACTTGCTGGCCTGGTGCAAATTCTTTTGGCACAATAAGTTTATCATGCCACGCCTTCGCTTTTCTTTACAGATTTTGGAATTTTCATAAGCTTCTCTTTTAAATTCATCCAGCTCGTTCAATTGTAATATTCTCACTATGTCTGTTGCTTGTGACTCCATGTTTATTTTTTTAATAGCCCATAAAGCTCGATGCTCTAATTCCACTGGAAGATGACATACTTTACCAAAAATCAAACGGTATGGTGACATTCCTAATGGTGTTTTGAATGCAGTTTGATATACCCAAAGAGAATAATCTAGCCTTCGTGACCAATCTTTGCGAGATGAACTTACCGTCTTTTCCATAATTTGCTTGATCTTTCTATTCGAAACCTCAGTTTAACCATTAGATTGCGGATGATAACCGAGAGCCTTGCGATGCTTTACACCATATTTCAACAATAAGGCTTCAAATTGCTTATTACAAAAATGCGTACCTTCATCACTGATAATAGCCCGAGGAGTACCGAATCGCGTGAAAATATTTTTACGAAGAAAATTTAGTACAACTTTAACGTCATTAGTTGGGGTAGCAGAAGCCTCCACCCATTTTGACACATAATCGACTGCTAGGAAAATATATTTATGATTGAAAAAAGTAGAAAACGGACCCATGAAATCGATCCCCCAAACATCAAATAATTCTATTTCCAGAATATTGGTCAATGGCATCTCATCTTGGCACGAAATAATGTCGGTACGTTGGCAGCGGTCACATGACATAGCAAATAAATGAGCATCTTTGAAAAGGGTAGGCAAAAAAAAAAAAAACCACATTGTAATACCTTGGCAGATGTTCTCTTGCAACCAAAATGGCCTCCGCACTCTAGTGAATGACAATGCCGTAATATATTTTCCATCTCGTCTTCTGAAATGCACCGCCTTATGACCTAATCCGCACAGTAAGGGATCATCCCAATAATATCTTTTAACATCAGTAAAAAATTTCTTTATTTTATAAGATGAAGGCTCTATGGGTAGAACACCACTAGCTAGAAAATTGACGATATCGGCGTAACGTGGTGTATTGTCGACGCTAATGAGTTGTTCATCCGGAAAGGTATCAACAATTGGTATTTCATCCCCTGGCACATGTTCTTGAGTTGTAGTCTTGACAGATTATCTGCTACTAGATTTTCCATGCACTTTTTATCTCTAATTTCCATATCGAACTCTTGGAGTAATAAAACCCAACGAATGAGGCGCAACTTTGCATCTTTTTTAACCATAAGGTATTTAATGGCTGAATGATCAGTGAAAACTATTACATTATTGCCGATAAGATAAGGATGAAATTTGTCGAATGCGAATACAACTACTAGTAGTTCTTTTTCTGTTGTAGCATAATTCAACTGGGCTTCATTAAGGACTCGGCTTGCATAGTAAATAGTACGGAAGGTCTTATCTTTGCGTTGCCCTAACACCGCTCCAATTGCAAAATCACTAGCATCGCTCATAATTTCGAATGGATGGTTCCAATCTGGTGCTACTACAATGGGTGCTGAAGTGATCTTTTCTTTCAATAAATTGAAGGTATTTAAACATTCAGTAACAAAGTTAAACTTCACACCCTTTTCCTGTAGGTTACATAATGGCTTGGTAATCTTGCTTAAGTCTTGGATGAATCGACGATAAAATCCTGCGTGTCCCAAAAAACTCCTCACGCCCTTAACTGAGATAGGTGGTGGTAGCTTCTCAATCGTATCAATCTTGGCACGATCCACTTCAATCCCTTTGTATGATACCCGATGGCCTAATATAATACCTTCACGTACCATGAAATGATATTTTTCCCAATTTAATACCAAATTTGTCTCGACACAATGTTGAAGCACCATATTCAAATTCTCCAGACAATGATCAAAAGAAGACCCAAAAACAAAAAAATCATCCATAAATACTTCAATAATGCGTTCGACCATGTCTAAAAATATTGCTATCATGCATCATTGAAAAGTGGCAGGAGCGTTACAAAGACCAAAGGGCATCCGTCGAAATGCAAAGGTGCTGTAAGGGCTGGTAAATGTGGTTTTCTCTTGGTCTTCGAGGGCGATGGCTATTTGATTGTACCCGGAATATCCATCAAGAAAATAATAAAATTCGTGCCCTGAGAGCCTGTCAAGCATCTGATCAATGAACGGAAGCGGGAAGTAATCTTTTCTTGTAGCCTTGTTTAATTTCCTGTAATCCATACATATGCGCCAACCGGTGACCATGCGAGACGGAATGAGCTCATTATTTTTGTTTTGCACAATTATCATTCCTCCTTTCTTTGGTACAACTTGAACAGGACTAACCCATGAACTATCAGAAATTGGGTATATTACACCCACATCTAACCACTTCAAGATTTCTTTACATACTACTTCTTTCATGGTGGGGTTGAGACGTCGTTGGTGTTCTACTGATGGTTTGTGATCCTCCTCTATAAGGATTTTATGCATACAAAATGACAAGCTTATCCCCTTTAAATCTGCCAACGTCCAACCAATTGCCAATTTGAATTTTTGGAGAAATCGGAGTAACTTATCTTCTTCTTCTTGAGATAGGTCAGCAGGGATAATTACTGGTAAAAAAGATGGGGCTTGTAAATATGCATATTTTAAATGTGCAGACAGTGTCTTTAGTTCTAACACCGGTGGTTGCTCAATGGATGGCAACGTGCGTGACGGGCCTTCCCCCAAATTTTCATAATATTTCTTCATATTCGGCTCATACGAATCCATCCATATCGCATAACCACGTACTTCCTTGTCTTCTTCCAGAGAATAATTCTGCTCAAGCATACATGCTTCTAAAAGGTCGTCTGGTTGAAGTGCAACTTCATCTGTCGCAGACTCGGTAACTTCCACGCGAAAAACATCATCATTATCTCCCGGATATTTCATGGCTTTGAATACAAAATGTGACTTCTTCATCCTGAACTCTTAAGCTCAATTCACCTTTTTGTACATCAATAAGAGCACGACCAGTAGCAAGGAATGGTCTACCCAAAATAATTGACACTTCTCAATCTTCTTCCATATCAAGCACAATAAAATCAGCAGGGAATATGAATTTATCTACCTTTACGAGCACGTCTTCAATGATTCCCCTCGGGTGTTTAATAAACCGATCGGCCATGAGTAATGTTGTAACCCTTGTCGGCTTTGCTTCATCTAGATCGAGTTTCTAAAATATAGATAGAGGCATAAATTGATGCTTGCCCCTAAGTCACACAGTGCCCTGGTAAATACAAAATTTCCAATCTCGCAAGGCACAGTAAAAATTCCCGGATCTTTTAGTTTTTTGAGGAAGCTTCTTTTGAATAATAGTACTGCATTCTTCTGAAATAGCAATAATACCACACTCCTCTAACTTCCACTTGTGGGATAGAATATTGTTCATAAATTTAGCATAACTCAGCATTTGTTCTAACGCGTCGGCAAATGGAATATTAATGTGGAGCTTCTTAAAGACATCAAGGAATTGAGAAAATTGTTTATCCAGCTTCACATTTTTCAATCTTTGCGGAAACGGCACGGGAGGTGAGTTTGCTTGAATTGGTGATTGCTTTTGAACTTCATCTGCATTGGACTCCTCATTAACCACTTTAGGCACGTTTTTCTCTTTTTGCACTGGTTCAATTACTGTTCTCTTTCGAGTGATGATTGCATATCAATGATCTTTTGGATTCACCTCTGTGTTACTGGGTAGTGAGCCTTGAGCCCTTCCATTAATTACGCTCTCAAATTGACCAAGTTGGTTTTCAAGAATGCAAATTTGGGCTGATTGATTTTGCAACGCAATACGAGTCTCGGTCAAAAACTGCATAAGGGCTGTTTCAAGATCATTTTTCTTTTCAACTTGTTGAGCCGGACCGGGTTGAGCTGCTTGAGTTGGTTGCATAGCATTTTGAGAATTTCACCATGAAAAATTTGGGTGTTGTCACCATTCTGGATTATAAGTATTGGAGTTGAGATTACCTTGACGATTAAAATTACCCATATAGTTAGCTTGCTCTGCGGGTTCATTCGACATGGGATTTCCCTCTTGACATTCTCCACTCAAATGCGGCCCTTGACACCATCGACAGTTAACTTTCAATGTTTTCCCGACACTCACTGCCATATGAGACTCCTGTAATTGCTTAGTTAATGAGGCAACTTGTAGAGTTAAAGCTTTCATAGCCTCGAGTTCTGGAGTACCCGTTGTGCGCTTCATAATTCATCGCTCCACTGGACATTGGTCATTGTTAAGCGCTAATTTCTCTAATAGATCATAAGCAGCTTCTTAAGTTTTTCTCATTAAAGTACCACCTGCAACTGCATTGACTAGAGTTTTAGTAGAGGCCGACAATCCTACATAAAAGTTTGAATATGCATCCACTTCGGTAGGCCATGGTTTGGACACTTTCTTAATATATCCTTGAAGCGTGTCCAGCCTCATATAATGTTTTCCCATCGAAGTTGATTATATCGTTGCGAAGCTTAGTGGTCTTCTCGAAAGGAAAGAACTTGGAAAGAAATTTCTGGCCTGACTCTTCCCAAGTATTAATAGAATTAGCTAGCAGAGAGTTAAGCAAGTTCTTTGCACGATCCCGTAATGAGAATGGAAATAGGCGTAACCTCACTACATCATCCCCTACATTGTGAAATCTGAAAGTATCGCATACTTCTAAAAAATTTGTAATATGATCTTTGGGGTCTTCAAAAGGTAAACCACTAATTGAGATTGTTGAATCATGTGCAAGGTGCCTGGCTTAATTTCAAAATTAGCAGCGATGGCTGGTTTTTGAATAGCTGAATGCACTCCAGATACAGTAGGTATAACATAATCTAGTAAGGTCCGATTGTCATTATTGTCTTCCTCGTTATCTCCTATGATGGCATGCGTTGTTTGAATAATTTCTCTTCTCTCTTTACGATGTTGTCGACACGTACGTTCGATCTCAAGATTAAGCGGGAGAAGATTAGCATTTCCTTCTTTACGCATGCACCTGAAAATAACATGAAAATAAGAAAATAAAATAAAAAGAATTCAAAATAAAACTAAAAATAATTAATTCGATATTAATAATTCCCCGGCAACGGCGCCAAAAACTTGTTGTGAAAAATATTTTGCAAGTGTACGAGTCGCAACAAGTAATAAAATGATAAATAGAGTGTCGAACCCACAAGGACTTGTTAATTAATAATCAAATTTATTAATTTTAATTCTAAATTGAACACACAGTTTATGATTACGTAATTGAATTTAACTGAAACAACCAAAACAATTAAAGTAAAATGATGTAAAATAACGAAACAGATAAAATGAGAGGAAATTTAATAAATAAAAACCTAGGTATTACGATTTTACCAAATCAATATTTATTTCAGTCATTCCTAATTATATTCATAAATATTCTTCCTATGTTGATGATAGATTTCACTATATTCTAATACAATCTCTCTCAAGCATTGCATAGTTTATCTGATTAATAGGTTATCACTTCTCAGTCTCAAATTCTATCATTAATCAAATACAATTAAATTAAGAAATCACAATGATCACATCAATACCGTAACTATCTCTAGCCTACACATATTTATGACATTAATTCCATTGCTCAGGTGTTCATCACCTCTCAGTCTCAAAACACCCCAAAAATCAAATAAAGATTGGCCATAAATTTACAATATTTAAGAACGGGAATTAAATGCGCCAACAATATTGGAAGAAATACTTATTGAATTTAATTAAACAAAGAAACAAAAAATAAACATTGTCTGGCTACATGGTAGCCCTAGAAGAGAAATTTAGTTCATGCTAGAAGAAAAAAAAACAACAATAATAAAGATGTTCATAAGTAATTATCGAAGGAGAAGAGAAAAACTATGCTGATATCCAAG
Organism: Begonia masoniana; assembly: GCA_022432975.1. NCBI lineage: Eukaryota > Viridiplantae > Streptophyta > Magnoliopsida > Cucurbitales > Begoniaceae > Begonia > Begonia masoniana. The sequence goes on from CM039509.1 coordinate 31,584,303, forward strand.
CGAGTTCCTAGCTTTCGTCGTCAATTCTGAAGTGTGAATTTTGTCCTCCTTCACTGCCTAATCTCCTCCGCCTCTGGTCTTTTTTTGAGGTTTGGCTTCCTTCCTCTCCTCAGATCAACGGTTGAGATTACATAAGTTAAAATTTCAAAATTTGCATAAAGACTTTTCAGCGGTAGCCGATCGATCGCCTGAAAATGGCCGATCGATCGGGAAGGTTTTGCCCTTGTAATGCAATCGTTTCTTCAGCCGATCAATAGCCACATTTGGCCAATCGATCGACTTTTGTTCTGTTTCGTGCAACTTATTTTCTTTTTAGCCGATCGATCGCCCAAAATAATTGATCGATCGGCAACTTCTCTGTTTCCTTGCTCCCAATTTCCTGTTTTCTTTTCAGACGATCGATTGCCCAAAATGGCCGATCGATCGGCGACTTCTTTGTTTTCTCCAACTTCACCATTTCTTCTTTTCTTCTTTTCTTCAACTTCGCTTTTTCTTCTTCCTCTTGAGCTTCTTCATTTCTTTGTATTCAACCTCCATCCTGATGTATATAAATTGTCTGCACACTTACACAAAATACATCAAATTTCTTCAAACACTTGAGAAAAAACTTATCAAATCAAGTATAAAAAATTACTAATAAGTGTGTAAAATACACACTTATCAACTACACATAAAGGTTTATTTTAATTACCTACAACATATTAGTGGGTTATTTTTTATGAGTGTCTTCGGTGCATTTTCTAAAATGAATTTATAAAATGTCTTTATTTTATCAATCATGAATATAAATATTTTATTAAATGCTAGGAATAAAATTTATTCCTATTGAGTTTAGTTGTTTTACCTCAAACGACTCTCATTCTTTCATGATTTAATCGGGAGGAATTTCAATTGTTGTTAGAGGAGTAGCATCAACATGTAATATTTTGTCACTTATTTATTTTCTTTCTAGACTTTATTTTATACTAGAGATTAAATTTCATTGAAATCTTGTAAATTTTTAATTTTATTAACTTTTATCCAACACATTTATTTTTTGACTTATCCTATCTCATTATGTGGATATTACTTGTTGAATCTGATAGTCCATTGTTTTTTGCCCTGACGTCTATTTAAACTTTTAATTTTCTGTTATCTTAAATAAATTTTGGAAAACAATATGGGTCGAGCAATTTGGTCCGTTTTAAGGTTGGATCATTCTCTGTTATGTCTTCGGTCACTTTTGAGACATGACATGTTAGGACTATAAAGTTCACTATATGGGTTTCCTACAATCTTTGAGAAACAGGTGGAAGTAGCTCAAAAGAAAAAAGTAAAATCAAGATGAGTTGATGAAGCCGACGCAACGTGAATCTTGAAGAGTGTTTTGATTTTGTCTTTTCTTGTATTCTAGTTTAGTATGACCCAAGTATATAATATAAATTTTTATAAAATCTTATATATAGACTTGTGAATTATCTGTGGGTTGATTTTCATCTTTCACGCGACCCAATTATATATATTTGATTATTTATGTGTGTGAATGGATGTTTAATCTCTCACCTTGAGAATCTAGAGGTTGTGTGAATCGGGTCTTGGCCGCGACAGTTCACTTGGAGTTCTTTGAAATTCATTTTTGAGAAAATATTGATCAATCCTATTGTTCCATGCTCGTTGTGATTGCTTGTAGCCATGAAGAGCTTTTGTCCGTCAATCGACCAAGTGTTTTTTTTTCTAACATAACTGTGGTTGTGCAACATAGACTTACGAGCTTCTCATTTAGAAATTAAACTTTGACAATCAAATTAGTAAACTTTTAGTTCTAGTTAAGAAACTATGAGAAATACTATGGCAACCATTTTTCATTCTAGCTACAAAGTAAAACTTTACGTTGTAGTTAACACTGGTGTTTCTGAACTTAAATAGTTTAGACAACTGACATCTTACATATTTTTTGATTTAATAGAAATTAAACTTTGATATCTTAACAAAATGTAACATGACATTACAAAGTCACTTAAATTCATCATGTGAGTGGCATAAGAAAGTCGAGCAAATCAATGTCAACTAGGATTTTACAGATTAATAATGTTATGTTTAATTTCTTATTCTACCTTATTAAAATATTCGCTGACGTGTCAAGCAATGATTGATGCAATTAATATATAAATTAATTATTTATAATTTATTACATTAATTACAGTTTAATTGTATCAAATCATTGTTTGACACGTCAACGAGTAATTTAAGATGATAGAATAAGAGGGTAAACGTAACATTGCTCTTTAAAGATATCACTCGCTTATTGGCTCTCTCCCTCTCAATTTCAATAGTGTAGAGGTAGTTCCAAACTCTCTACACATCCTGCAACGATTGATACAACAAATAAACTTGCGATCGATTTCCTTTTATTCTTTCTTACTTTTTCAATAGTTTCTATTTCCTTCAATTTCAGTAGTTTAAAACTCGGTTCTTATAGACCTCAATTTTCTTTCTTTATCTCGAGCATTTTCTCCTACAGCTAATTCAAAGCGAAGATCGCCCATTTTGAAAAACTCTCTCTGGTTTCGTCTTCTATCTATTGTCTTCTTCTCATTCTTCTCTTTATCTTCCACTGAAGTGTCTTCCTGAAATTAGGTTTGAGGGGTTTTTGTATTTTGAGCGATCCATAGATCTGCGTGAGAGCTCATACTTTTGCCGATGATTGTTGTGTTTATCAGATTTGGTCCGTTCTTTTCTTTTTATTTTTTATTTTTCATGTTTAATATAAGTTAGACAAAGAATTTGGCTTTAGAAGATGAACAGTGGGAGAAGCTGGTTGAACCAAAAGGAGTGTTTCCAACTTTATTTCAAGCTCGAGTTGGGTTTCAATGACAGCGACTATGACTATGAGATCAAACAGATTTAACCTAATCAAAGTGAACGTCTATATCGCCAACTATTTGGTTGTTGAATTAAGAGAAGGCTTTGAGACGACCCAACATTTGATGTTCTTATGATCAGAGAAAAATCAGAAGTACACAGCCGGCTAAAGTTGTGGATCAAATAACATATTTGGTTGTCCTTTTAACTTTCATAAATATGCATAAAATGTCATGAGATTTTAAAATGAATCTTATAGTTGATTACTTGATTAGTTAGTTAGGCATTCCAAGCATTGTACATTGTACAAATTCATCCTGATAACGGAAAAAGATCTTTAGATAAAAGATACTAAAAGCTCATCTTGCCAATACAATATTATTTCTCTTTGTACTGTATTCCACATGGTTATTGTTTCTAGGTTTTATCCTAAAATGCATCACATCACTCGTAGATGGATCTTACTTACTAATCAATCAACTCAACTATATTTAAATAATGTGATATTATGCATTTTCATTTTGAGAATTTGGTTGGATCTTGATTTTGATACTATTTATAAAAATTCATCTCGCTCATATGATATTGTCAATTTTGCATCGAATTCTGCCTAATTTTATTATCAGTTTTTACTTCAAAATGTGTCCTCGTAATTTAGAAATACATCCAAGTTATGAATCACTCAAACCAACCACAGCCAAACCATGTGTATTGTGAATCTTAGTGCTTTGGTGAAGCCTGTACAGTTTAGTCTAATGTTGGACCATTTGGATCCGGCAGCACGGACCACCACAAGACCTTTGTGCAGCCACTTTATTTTGGAAAGTAGTAATTGAAAAGCAGATCAGGCGGAGGAAAGAGCTAGGAGTTATAAGCAGAAACTTCCATTTTCTGCATAACTGAAAAGCTAAAAGCTTAGCCAATCATCCGTTTAAAAGGGGCAGGAAGAAGAAAAAGTAGAGAGAGAGAGTAGCACTACATCTTCCATTGAAATGAATTTTAAAAGGTCCACATTTTCCAATTAATTTATGATTATTAGAATCTAACTTTCTTTATAAATTACTGTCGAAAGCTAGAAAAAGGAATGGGCAGATGGCTTAAGGTAGAAACATCAAAAACTTCTATGAACCTCTGATCACAAACTCTAGCTTTAGCGGCTGCAAACCGCTGGTACTCGGAAAATACAGATGTTAAGCACCATCTCTGCATTTTACGCAGGCATCCTACCAAACAACCAGTTCGATGCTGGATTTCAAAGCAAAAAATATAAACATAAATAACAAGGAGAAAGTATAAAATATATAGAAGAAATCACGTACCTTTCCTCTGTTACAGTGAATTAGAAGTGGGTGATTCCTGACGTCTGCAATTTTAAGAAAGAAATAGAAAATGAGTAAATAATTGCTGAGTTCAGCCAGAATTAAACTGATTTATATCAACAAAATGTTTTATGCTTGCCATACCAAGCATAACTTTCAGTGCCTCGCGAATTTTTTTGTCTGGGATGTTTACATAGGGCTCCTGAATGAAGAAATGATCATCAATATCTAAAATAATATTAATGATTGAAACAAAAATTCATTACTTGAGTTTTGAGATAGATTTTGAAAGACTACAATATCAAAGATACGCATCAAATGCAAAACAACTTAAGATTCCATTAATTGTGAGGGCACAATCGATATTAGTGGGATGATTAATCTCACATTGCTTGAAAGTGTGAGAAATGAATGGTTTATTCTCTTTGCCTAGTACAGTACATTTTGTGTTAACCTTAAGAATAAAATCGTACATTCTCGATTCAAAGACAACAATATTAAATTGGGAGGTCTGGAGATTCCACAAATAGTATTAGAGTCAAATCCTAACCAGAAGTGTAGCCGAAAAGGATGCAAAGCCCCTAAGAGAAGGAGATTGCACAACCCGCTCCAATCAAGGTAAGAACGATTCAAGATTCCGTTGATTGTAAGGGTTCAACACATACTAATGGAAGTGCATAATCTCACATTGATTTGAGAGTGAAAATTGAATGATTTTTAAGAAAATCATATTCTCTGTATAGTATAATGCGTTTTGGTCTAACTTCAAAAATAAAATTGCACGGAACTTTATAAAAAAAAAATAATATTGTATTGAGAAGACCCAGCACTCCATAGTTAAGATAGCTAAATCACATCAAGTGAAGTCAAAATCTGTTATGCTTTTAAATAAAGAAGAGAAAGCAATCAGCATCAGTAATTCACATATGAAGCGTATTGACACTCAATACTCATATTTTACGTTAAAAAAAAAAAACTGGTATTTGATGATAAGTGCAGAATAGTATATACATGTTTGGGTTGATCAAACAATACCCTTTTAGCTTGATGTTTGGGTTGATTGATAGGAAATGTATCAATATATTATAGTGGGACCCTAATTAAACAACTGTTTCATTAAAATCATCAAGAAAAGACAAGAGGGCGATCAAACTAAAAGGTTTATGTTTCAAAAAAGAATTACTTATTTGGAGTAAAGGGGAAACACACCTTATGGCCTTCAATTCCAAATTGATACAAAGTGATCCCATTAGACTTGACAAACTCCATATTTGCCTCAGGATAAGGCTCTGGACACAGGTATCTAAATCCAGATCAACATATAATCACTTCAAAATTAGCTACAGAATTAAAAGATTCTCCAATTTTCAGTCATGGTGGTAAGTCTAAGTAAAATATTTCTTACATGATGGAGCGGAGCCCTAGGGTTTGAATAAAGGAGAAGTTAGCGTAATCGGGGAAGCCGGAGCGAAAAATACCGGCTTCGACAGCCGAGAAGTTGAGAGGAGGAATCAAGAGGCCCTCCCCATCATTGTCAGAGTTATCAACGGCGGTAACTGGCTGAACCTCCGACGAAAAACGGAGGCCACGGTCAAGGTTCACCTCATGGAGTTCGATACTGGTGCACATCTGTTTGATCTCTTCATCTTGTTGCTTCAGTTTCATCGTACGGTGATTGGAAAAGGAAAATATATATATATTGAATAAAGACACCCAATTAAGAGAATTGTTCTGATGGAATCAAGAGGGATATTCGATTGTATGTGCCTCTCTCTCTCTGTCTCTCTCTATCTCCCTCTCCCTGTCTCTGAATCTCTCTCTCTCTCTCCCTCCCCTTCTCTCGGCACTCCTTGTATTTGAAAGAAGATAACAAAACTTCCTTCAGAGAATGTTGATCATCTGCAACTATCTATCCACAGAAAAGAGAATGGAAAAGTTGCTGAAAAGCGAGAAAGAGAAGCTGGGCTCCAAAAAAATATTAATAGTTAAAAATGGCGCACGAGATATTAATTAATCTTTGGAGTAATCCATTAGAATTTATTATAGCAGCTATTCAACGAAAAACTTGTTTTAGGATGAACATTAATGATTATATAATTGTAAGATGATATTACAAGTCAAATTACAATGTCAGTGTGAACAGCAAGTCTATCAAGAGCGCCAGCCGAGTTCACCAGATACACGCTAACTACATGAATGCATTTAGAGTATTGATACAACCAATTGAAATAACTTATATGATTATTAATATTATGGTTTTATTAATAAAACATCGACCGATCACGTTGTCAAAAAAGGGTATGTCATGTTACGGAAGATGTCACGATAATACTATCACAAATTAAATTGGTGAGAGTTAATATATGATTAATCGTGTGTTTTAAAGTGCAGAGCACCACTTGAGCACCGCGTATAAATAACAATGCATAATAATGGAGTTCTTTTTTCTCTTTGTGGAGGTTTGCATGGGAGTTATTAAGAAGCACATTCTGGACAGGAGTTGGAAGAGTACCTTCCCAAGAATATCCTATGACTCACAAAACACATTCCAATTTGTTCATTTTAGTAGCTTTGAAATGCTACATTCTTTTTTGTATATGAAAAATACTCGTCAAAAAGAGAAAATGATAAGAAATAACATCGATGTTTACATGACAATCCTTGTGAGAAAAATAAAATACGGGAACACGAGAGAAATTCTCTTTAAAATCGAAATGTTGCAAAGTTTTCATTCGAACAGAAAAAATGAAAACTTGGAAAACACAGTGAAAGATATGAAATAAAGAAGATTCATACAAATAACTCATCTCGGATTTTGAAAATATCAATTATTTTGTTTTTCAACTACATCACACTCTGTACTTTTCAGACACATGAAACAGAATTTGAGCTACCAAACTTTATCAGTATACTTACATAGTTCAGGTGATTTGTGACTCATTCCATTAATTGGTAATTTAATATAATATAATGTGCATAATTCGGCAAACAATGAAGATTTATGAGTGGAAAATGTATTTTTAATTGGCAGTTTGACTTAGATTAATATGATGGTTCAAAGTTTTTACTTTTCAAAAGAATACAAGGTAGCTTTTGCGATTACGATTTGAAAAGGAATTCAATCTTATTTGTTTAGTTATGAAGGCATGTCATTGCTTACTTAATTTGGAATATTGGGAGAAAAGTTATCACGAGCATTCAAACTTTTCTAATTTTGTATTAAAGTGTAGGAGGTGATATTACTACTAAAAATAAATACTTATAATTTATAGCTTAATTGTGACAGCCCGTCTTGTAAAGGCAATAACGACTCAAGATTCTCTTTAGTTGGGGTCTAGTCCATACCAGTGAAGGTGCACAATCTCACATCACTTGAGATAGTGGTGTGAGGTGTGCTTCATTAATTTTGCAAGTGACTAGTGGGTGTAGAGTGTGAGCATGTTGATAATTTTTGTTAGTGTTGTATAAAACATTTTTATTGTTCTTTATTTTTCCAGTTTTTTATTTGAAGAATAAAATAGAAGGCAGAGAAGGGTTAGTGATTGACTAGGGTTTCGTGGTCTGTGAGATCAAGGTAAGACTCTTTGGTTTCAATCTCTGTGTTTTTGCTTCCCAATGGTGTTGTGGCTGTAATTTTCTACTTGTGGTTAATAAGAGAAGATGGACAGTATTTGGATACAAAGATGTAGGATAAATTTCGAACCACGTTAAATATCATGTTTGATCTTTCATTTAATTTTTTGCTCCAATAATTGGAATGATGATTTGTGTTTGTGTTCGTTTCCACTGCATTTACAATTGGTGCAGTGAGCGTGGATGACGATTCTGAATACGAATATTCTGTTCTTGAAGGGTTTTAATTTTCTGGTTTCAAAAAAAGATTTATTTAAGATCTCTGATTTCCTGGTTAAAGAAAGGATTTAAGATTTTGAATGACTAAGTTTGAGGTGGATAAGCTCACCAGAGATAACGATTTTAGCCTATGGAGGATTAAAATGAAGACGCTGTTTGTACATCAGGGCCTAGCTCAAGTAATTGACAAAGAGGCCATGGATAAGCTGACAATTAGCGATAACATTAAGGCATAGAAGATAGAAGGTAAGACACATAATGCAATTTTACTTAGTCTCGGTGATGAGGTTCTTAAAGAAGTAACTGAGGAAGAACATGCCCTTGCTGCTTGGATGAAATTGGAAGCATTGTACGTGAAGAAATCTTTAGCAAACAAATTATATTTAAAGAAAAAATTGTACACATTGGCTATGGATGACAATAAAGAGATAAGGAGACATCTTGACGACTTTAACAAGATAATCCTAGACTTAAACAACAAGATTGCCAAGGAAGATCAGACAATTATTGTGCTTAGCTCCTTGTTGAGGGTGTTCAAATACTTTGTGGATACAGTATTGTACGAGAAGGAAACTTTTACAATGGCTGAGGTAAAGGCAGCTGATAAGTGTTTAATTTACACACTTATTTATGTTCTTTTGTACTTGATACGATAAGTTTTTTTCAAGTGATAATGAGAATTTGATATTTTCTGTGTAATTGCGCAGATTAATGAAATATAGTAGGTTAGAGTTTCAACAAAAATAATTAGATGGTTATGGTGCATCATGAGGCAAAATTTGTCAATTTTAGAAATATAAACCCGAGATGGTGCCGATTGATCTCCATATTGGAGGCAATCAATCCCTTATCTGACCCGATTAATCTCATACACAAGGGGATCAATCGGCTGTCGTATTTTAAAAGATACGATTTGGGGGTTTTTTAATCGAAATAATCTCAGCCGTTGATTATATGGACACCGAATTTACTCTAGAATTAGGTTATAAATCAAGGAAGAGGCCAAGAGGCAAGAATTATCGAGGAGACGGCTGGAGATGGCTAGAGAGGAACAAAGAGGAGATTGGTTCCGTGAATTCAAAAGCATAGTTTTCTCTCCCATTTTTCTTTGCAACTATGAACATCATCACTTTGATTTTTGTTTCTTTTCGTTATTCTAGCATTAACTAATTTTCTTCTTTAGAGCAAGATGTAGCCGAATTATAATTGTTTGATATTTACTTTAATTTAAGTTATTGATGTTCTATTTCAATTATGTGTTGAGTGAATTATTACTGTTCTTATTTTTTCCAATTATCTGATCAACAATAGCATATTCATAGGATGGTTTTAGACCGAGAGGTAAAAAATAATTATGCAATGGATAGTTTGCTATGAAAAAGCTCTTAGACTAGGGATAGATAAGGCGTTCATGTGGTGGTTTGATTTCTCGTTCGTAATGTATTCAATTAATTGCTAGAATTTGAGACCGAGAGGTGATAATCTGTTAGTTGGATAAATGTATCATTACTCGAGAGTTATTGATATATATTTGTGAAATTGCCATCAACACAGGGGAATATGTATTAATAAATTGAATTAGTAATACCAAACATGATTAATTAAGGTGAAATTGAAAGCTCTATATTTTTCTTTCATTAAATTCTTTAACTTTGTTCAATTTTGTTTATTTAATTAAGTTCTATTGTTTTCTTTCAATCAAATCATCAAAATTATGCTGTTCATCTATAATTAGAGTTAAAGTTGTTTAATAATTAGTGGAAATAGTCATCGTGGGTTCGATTCTTATTTATTCACTTTATTACTTTTACAACATGTGCGCTTGCGTCGTATTATTCACAACAGCAACCTTGAATTCAAAGGAGCTTCAGAAACATTCCGATGGAAAGGATGGTTTTGAAGGGGAAGGTCTTACTGCGAGAGGAAAGTCTCAAACAAAGGAGTTCAAAATGCCGAAAGGAAGGGGTAGGTCAAAATTAAAGCAAGGAAGAAAATGTTTCTTCTATCATAAAGAGAGACATTATAACTAAGGTTGTTTTGAGAGGAAACTGAAGCTTGCTAAGAAGAAAACAAACAAAGGTGATACATTGGTTGCTTCGGCTGGGTATGAGTCCTCATATGTTTTGGTGTGTTCTGAATTAGAGTCGAGGAGAGCAATGGGTTTTAGATTTTGGTTGTTCATTTTACATGACACCAATTCATTTTACATGACACCAAGAAAAGATTGGTTAATTAATTACCATAAGACTTCGAGTGGCAAGTTGTTGTTAGGAGATAACAAATCTTGCCTAATAGAAGGTCAAGGCTAGGTGCAAATCAAAATATTCGATGGATGTCTTCGAATAATTCAAGAAGTTACATATGTATCGTAGTTGATGTTAGATTCGGTGTGACTCGAATTCTAATTGGGCCAGCTAGTTTCGGCTCACGTTGGGAATATCAATTAGATTAGGGTTTCTGTTTATGTATAAATATATGCTTGAGTTGTAAAACTCATTATACCGATTTTGATTAATAATTTCTCTCTGTTGCCTGTAGTTTTTTCTCGATATCCATTATTTTCTCGTTTTCTTTTTTGATTTCTCATTTGATATACCTCCGATAAATCGAAAAACTTGACTTTCACAAAACCTTCAACTACACTCTGATACAAATTGTTGTATTGTGAATCGTTCTCCGTTGTCTACTCTTGATAAGAAAACTGCTGAAGAGGTATGGTTGGTACTGTAACGCCCCGAAGCATAAAACTTATTTTATTTTATTTCTATTTTTATAAAACGTTGCAAGCGTATTTTATCTTCTAACATTCGTTGAAACATTTTGAAATACCAATTTCTTGCTTTAAAAAAATTAAAAACACTACGGAAGACTTTTCATCTTAAACTTAACACAATCTTTAATACCAAAACAGTAAACTTTATAGATCGGTTTACATAAGTCTTTATACTAACAAAACATTTATCATAAAAGTATTAGTTAAAAACACATAATTCTACTTGATTCCCATTTATTGAGGTACTTTTAATCCTCTATAATTCGTTGATCCATGAAACAACAACACGATCTAAGCATTCATCAACTAAAACAGCTCCTCGACTTCGTCATCAACTAAATCGATCTGTATGTAAATTCTCATTTTGTTTTTCACCTACATCACATAATTCATCTATGAGCCTAATGATCAGTAAGTAATGTATAACGTAAATACAAATTTAATGCAAGTGCCACATGCTTTTATAAAACATAACATGTCATGATTTTACAATTTTTCATTTGTTTTCACTTAACCATTTGATCGATGGGGCAACCATCAGAAGAGAGTAAGCACCATTTGGTTCACCTCACGGGACAACCTAACTGGAGCTCCGGGGAAAGAGTAGACACCATTTAGTCCATCTCTCGGAACAGTCCAACTCAACCCCGCCCACAATGCCCATTACATATGTTTATATCGTTTTTGTCTTTCTTAATGAAAACATATGCATAAAAACTTTTCTTTTTTCCTTTCTAAAACATGATGCATGACTTAACATAAGTGAATTAATCATACATGGTAACATATAAATATCAAGTCAATATTAACAAAACTGAATGTAAACAATAAAACAATCAAACCATTAATCTTAGCATCCTGTGATGTAGGCTGGAAAGTCACATACATGCAGCACTCTTTACCTACAAATCTTAGCATAGTATGCAACTACCCATTTATCACTTCTCGTTGGAGGACCTTTCAGAGAGACCGTAAAAAGGAAACTACAATTTTTTGTGGTTTGAATGAGGGCTCAACCCATCTATTATAGTGGTGTAAGTGATGAGTCATCTCATGAGGTGTCACTTAATTAAAGCCATGAATCTTGGGCTAACGTGTTATCCATTTGAGGTAGTGAGTCATGGGTTTAGGTGTCATCCATTTGAGGTAGTGAGTCATGAGTTTAGGTGTCATCCATTTGAGATGTAAGTCATGGTTTTTAGGGTCATCCATTGAGGTGTGGTCACGTTGATGGTTTGAGTTGGAGTTACGAGTTTATGTGTCATCCATTTGAGATTGTGAGTAGACTTTATGTGTCATCCATTGAGTGTGAGATGTGTGTCTATATGACTTGATGGTGTTCATCCATTTGAGATAGTGAGTCATGGGTTGAGGTGTCATATATTTGATCCATTTGAGATTGTGAGTCATGAGTTTAGGTGTCATCCATTTGAAGTAGTGAGTCATGGGTTGAGGTGTCATATATTTGAGCTACTGTGTTATAGGTTGAGGTGTCATCCATTTGATATCATGAGTCAGCAGCTGAGGTGTCATTAAATTCATTAAATTTCAACCACCACGTGTTCACAAATGTTAATACACATTAAAAGTTTTGGGAATTACAGGTACTCCTGCTGATTACTCTGTTTTGAGAATATTTGGTTGCACTACATATTCTCATGTGGATAATGAGAAGTTAGAACTAAGATTAAAAAAGTGTATATTCTTTGGGTACAAGACTGGTGTCAAGGGATACAAATTATGGTGTCTAGAATCTAGGAAAGCAATAATCAACAGAAATGTGATATTTGATGAGGCTGCCATGATTGCTAATTCACCTCCCAAAGTCTTGTTTGAGAAGAATAAGAATGTTCCCAGTAATGATGTTGAAGTTGAGATTGGATCAGGGTCGACATAAGAGTCTTCGGATCAGATCAGCTCAGATATTCAGGGTGATATTGCTTTCGTACAGTCACCAGTATTGGCTTCACAACAATATTGTATCACCAAGAATAGTCTGAGAAGGGAGATTAGACCTCCACAGAAATATGGTGAAGTAGATTTAGTCGCTTATGGTTTGAGTGTAGCTGAAAATATTGATTTTAGTGAAAAACCGTTTACCTATTCAAAGGCAGTGAGTTCAGTGATTCTGGAAAATAGATGATTTCCATGCAGGAGGAGATGTAGTCTCTTCAGAAAAATAGCACGTGGGACTTAGTTAAATTGCTAAAGGACAAGAAAGCAATTCGTTGTAAATGGGTGTTCAAAAGAAAGGAAGGTACACCGGGTGTGGAAGAAAACATGTATAAAGAACGTCTTGTTGCTAAGGGTTATAGTTAGGTTCCAGGTGTAGACTTCACATATGTGTTTTTTCTAGTGGTTAAGTATAGTTTGATTCGAGCTTTGCTGGGTGTTGTGGCTATGCATGACTTTGAACTTGAGCAGTTGGATGTTAGAACTACATTCTTACATGGAGAGCTTGGCGATGACATATATATGCAACAATCAGAAGGTTTTGTATTCTTGGGAAAGGAGAACTATGTTTGTTCCTTGAAAAAGTTCCTTTATGGTCTGAAACAGTCATTAAGGCAGTTGTATAAGAGGTTTGATTCATTCATGCTTGCTCAGGATTTCAAGAAGAGCAGCTATGACAGTTGTGTCTATATAAAAAGGAATGAGAATGGGTCAGTTGTTTATTTTCTCTTATATGTTGACGACATGTTTATTGCAGCTAAGATAAAGATGAAATCAGAAGGGTTAAAGCACAGCTGAGTAATGAGTTTGAGATGAAAGCTTTGGGAGCAGCCATGAAGATATTTGGTATGGAGATACAGAGAGATCAAGAAGCTGGTAAATTGTACCCAACTCAAAGGAGGTACATTTAGAAAGTTCTTCATATGTTCAACATGAACAAGGCAAAATCTATCAGTAATCCACTAGCAGCTCATTTTATACTTTTATTTGACTTATGTCCGCAATCAGATGATGAAATTCAGTACATGTCACAAGTTCTATATTCTAGTACAGTGGGATCTCTCATCTATGCTATGGTTTGTGTTGTGCCTCATAGGCCCATTATACGATCTCAGGCCCGAGCCCATGATTTAACTAACCTATACACTTACACACTTGTCTCTTTTGTAGGTAATGGATCGTGCGAAGACTTGGAGGACACCGTGGGAGACTTGAAGTGGGAGATTAAAGTTATGGACGTGGACCAACCAAAGCACCTCATCATATGAAAGGACAAGAGAGGTGACCTTAATGCTCACATGGGAATTTGTCTTCCCGAGCTTTAATATTTGTAATTTTTTTTTTATTTCAAACTTTTTGGCAAACGTTGGTCTTCTTGTTAAACTTTATTATATGCATGTATGTTAGACATTTTATGATTATATAAATGTTAGGATTAGTTGGTGGCTTGGTTAAAGCTTTGGCCCACTTGAAGTTGAAGACATGACTTGCAAGCCCAAATGATGGCCCAAATGAAGGCCCAACCCACTCAAATCCAAGCTTACCACCATTAGGTCTATATATTCATGGTATTGGTGATTGTAAGTTTTTTGGCTGATGTTAATGAGCACACTCGGATTTTTTTCTCACCATTAGAAGAAACTTGGAACAAGAGGCACCAAGGTAAGCTCAGTTGTCAACAACCGAGAGGTTGCGCCCCCGAAACCACTCTTCAAGCTTACTAGCTTGTAAGAGCAAATTTTTCCATCTTCTTCTCCATTCTCTTGAGAGCGGAAAGTAGCAAGAAGTGGCCTTAACCGGTTCTTGAATTGAGTTCTTTTCCTTGGAAGAAAACTCTTGCCAAAAGCTTCATAATAGCATTCATTGGCCGATTCTCGGAAACATTCCATAACTTTTTCATATCAACGAATCTGGACCACGCCTTCCACCAGCATACACCTCACTCACTTCACTAAACTCACCTAAAATTTCCTTTCATTCCGAGCACTTTTGGTATTCCATTTGTATTTTTCATTTTTGAATTTCTCGGTTTTGCTAAACAGGGAACTAACGGTCTTCTTTCGAGTTTATTGAACCGTGTTTGCAGGTAGGAGCTGTGACAGCACCCGATCCGATCGGGGTCCGAGGAGCCATCACTCCGGGACATTCAAAACGGAGACTATTTTTTTTTTTTAACTTTAAACAGAATGAACTTTTAAACAACAAACCCTTAAAACTTTACACATAGAGAGAGAGAGAGTGTTCTCTGGAGTCGAAAACAAAACAGGAAATAAAATAGTTAAAACCAAACTGCAGAATAAACAACAGAAGCGAATCAGAATACTTGGAACAGAATCAGAAGACATATTAATTTTTTTTGAACCATAGAAATAAAAGATTGAAGAAAACAGGAAGACAGAACACTTTGAACGTTTAAATAAAAGGCTTGGTGGACGATATAGACTAGCGGTGGATGTGAATAAGACAAAAGTGAATAGTGGCAGCGGTAGATGCGAATAAGACAAAGATGAACAGTGGCAGCAGTGGATGCGAATAAGACAAAAGTGAATAGTGGCAGCGGTGGATGCGAATACAGACAGACATAAGTTCACTGGTGGATGTAGAGTTTAAAGACAAAGTTGACAACTTTTAACAGTATTACATAAAAACAGAAGTCGTGAAGACAAAAAGTATGAAAACTTCAAACTTCAGAAAACGATTCAAAATATGATTTTGGACATATTAGGAAAACACGATAGAAATTTAAGGAAACATATTGCATGGATGGCCCTAAAATCAGAGATAAACCATGCACACCCTAAAAGAGAAAATATTTCAATCAATTCCAGAATACTTCAGAACAGAAACTTAACTGTCAAATACTGTAACGCCCCGAATTATCTGAACCCGGGTCGCTACTCATTACTTGACCATGACTAAGAAATTTTCGGATAAATTTTAAAACTTCATTCGACAGTCAAAATTTGACATTTTCTATACATTCAAAACATTTGAAAACTTTGCAGCGGAAAATCATTTAAACAACTATGAAGTTAGACGAACTGTAGAATATACTGTTGGGGTGATTAACGGAAGTGTTGAAGTCATCTGCCGACGACAAGGTCAACGAAAGAAGCAGAAATAGAAAACCGAAGACTTCATCAGTGACAAAACGACAAATCACCTATTTCGTTTTCCAGTGACGTCAGCGACATCATCCGGTCACAACACGACAAAGAACTTACTTCCTCTACCGGTCAGTAAACGACAAAATACCTATTTCCTCTTCCGATGACGTCAGCCGGAAGACAATTACTTTCCTCTTCCGATGACGTCAGCCGGAAGACATACTCACCCGACTTCCATTACACTTCTTCTGCCGATGACGTCAGCCGGAAGACAAATGCTTTCCTCTTCCGATGACGTCAGCCGGAAGACAAATGCTTTACTCTTCCGATGACGTCAGCCGGAAGACAAATGCTTTACTCTTCCGATGACGTCAGCCGGAAGACAAATGCTTTACTCTTCCGATGACGTCAGCCGGAAGACAAATGCTTTACTCTTCCGATGACGTCAGCCGGAAGACAAATGCTTTACTCTTCCGATGACGTCAGCCGGAAGACAAATGCTTTACTCTTCCGATGACGTCAGCCGGAAGACAAATGCTTTACTCTTCCGATGACGTCAGCCGGAAGACAAATGCTTTACTCTTCCGATGACGTCAGCCGGAAGACAAATGCTTTACTCTTCCGATGACGTCAGCCGGAAGACAAATGCTTTACTCTTCCGATGACGTCAGCCGGAAGACAAATGCTTTACTCTTCCGATGACGTCAGCCGGAAGACATACTCACCCGACTTCCATTACACTTCTTCTGCCGATGACGTCAGCCGGAAGACAAATGCTTTACTCTTCCGATGACGTCAGCCAGAAGACATACTCACCCGACTTCCATTACACTTCTTCTGCCGATGACGTCAGCCGGAAGACAAATGCTTTACTCTTCCGATGACGTCAGCCGGAAGACAAACATGAGACATCTACCGGTAGACTTCCCTCTTCCGATAGACATCAACACAATTCCTTTCAACAGAACGCAATAAACCTCTACACATAACCACTGATACAAAATTATTCAATTCCCACCAATGGACTAAACAACCTGTCTATAACCCGAGAAAGATTCGACTATCTAACAGACTTAAAACATTTTACCAAAAATCCATTCATAACACTCCAAGTCATTGTATTGATCAAAATCAGTAAGAACATGAAAATCAGAAATTCTCGAAAACGAAGTCAAGCAGCTGTAATCTCCTTTACTAAAAACTCCATATACTCAATTTAAATCATTATCCACTAAACCTCTACATCTGTAGACAACATGCTAAACCGCCCCATCAGTTACCATGTCGAGGCCTGAATGCACTCCTCCAACGTCCACTATTCCTCAACATGATCAGGAGACACACCTGCTAACACTTCTTCACCTACATCACAAAACTCATCTATTAGCCTAGTGCTAAGTAAGTAAAGCAGTATATGAATGAAATAAAATGCTGAGCTTAAACTCCTAAATATGCAGTTTCTATTTTCTCCTCTCAGTGGCATACATATTCGTTCATATCATGATCAGATCCCATGGTTCCCTTGGGAGTGGGATCAATTCTCCCAATGTCTACATCCTCATACTCAATTAAGGGGCGGATTAATTCCCTTAACAGCTGATCTGATCCCATGGTTCCCTTGGGAGTGGGATCAATTCTCCCAATGTCTACATCCTCATACTCAATTAAGGGGCGGATGAATTCCCTTAACAGCTGATCTGATCCCATGGTTCCCTTGAGAGTGGGATCAATTCTCCCAATGTCTAAATCCCTTCATAAGTTAAGGGGTGGATTAGTTCCCTTAATAGTTTGTCTGTCGCATACAGTTCATACCTTACCATTCCTTACATGAAATTCATTTTCGTAACTTTTAACAAAAACATGATGCATGGACAATAGAAATATTCAAGCATACATAAACCTACTGTTTTGTGATGTAGGCCCGAAGGCACAAGCAATACTTTACTTACCTGGATTCCTTGCAAATGCTCGGTTAAGAGCTACTTCGGGGGTTTGTTCACCTATATTCATAAACAGAACGTTAAACCTCAATCTAAGCTATTCAGAAATCTAAGGAGTGGGTTGGGCATTTCTATTTATCTAACATTCCCGATTCTGCTCTAATCCTCAAGCAGAATCTCTCACTCGTAACATTAACAAAATGCATACGTTGGGATCCTTAAGCTACCTAGGTACTAAAATCAGCAATTAATCGAATCAAAACTCACCTGGGTTGGAGGAATCGGTGAGGAAATCGCCTAGAGAGCTCTGCTGGGTTGAGCTGAAAACCGAGAGTGAAATGAGTATTGATGTGCCCCGTAGGCCCATTACACGATCCCAGACCCGAGTCCACAATTTTACTAACACACTTGTCTCTTTTGCAGGTCATGGTTCGTGTGAAGACTTGGAGGACACCGTGGATGACTTGAAGTGGGAGATTAAAGCTGGGGACGTTGACCAACCAAAGCATCTACTCATGTGGAAAGACTAAAGAGGCACCTTAATGCTCACATGGGAATTTGTCTTCCCGAGCTTTGATATTGTTGCTTTTTTTGAAATTTCAAACTTATTGGCAAACGTTGGCCTTCTTGTTTAAACTTTATTAGATGCATGTTAGGATTAGATGGATGTTAGGATTAGATGAATGATAGGATTAGTTGGTGGCTTGGTTTGGCCCATTGAAGTTGAAGACATGGAAGCCCACATGATCCCATTGAAGTTGAAGACATGGAAGCCCACATGATGATCCATCATTTCCCTTCCAAGCCCAAGCCCAAGCCCAAGCCCAAGCCCAAGCCCACCATTAGGTCTATATATTCATGGCATTGGTGTTTGTATTTTTTTTTGGGATGATTTTATGAGCACCCACGGATTTCTCTCATTGAAGAAGAAGAAGCTTGGAGCAAGGAGCTTCCAAGGTAAGCTCGGTTGACAACAACCGAGGGGTCGCGCCCCCGAACCA
This sequence comes from Begonia masoniana, assembly GCA_022432975.1. Lineage (NCBI taxonomy): Eukaryota > Viridiplantae > Streptophyta > Magnoliopsida > Cucurbitales > Begoniaceae > Begonia > Begonia masoniana. Next base: position 31,603,089 of record CM039509.1, read on the forward strand.
TTCTTCTAGCTTGGTAGCTAGTGGGAGTGGAATTTGCCACCTCCTTCTCCACTCTTTTGAGGGCGGAAAACAGCAAGGAGTGGCCTTAACCGGTTCCTTGAATCGAGTTTTCTTCCTTGGAAGAAACTCTTGCCGGAAGCTCCATTGAAGCACTCACCGGCCGATTCTCGGAAAATATTCATAACTAACTCAAATCAACGGATGTGGACCACAAACTTCACCAGTACACATTTCACTCATTTCACAACACTCACCTAAAATTTCATTTCATTCCGAGCTTGTTTAGTATTTCTTTGACATTTTATATTCTCGGATTTCTCGGTTTTTCCAGCACCAGGGAACTAACGATCTTTTCGAGTTCTAGAGTCGTGTTTTGCAGGTCGGAGCTCAACATTTGGTATCAAAGCTTGGATAGCTCCCTTAGGGTGAGGGAAACCAGATCGGTTTGGTTTTCCAAACCCATTTGGTTGCCCAAAACCGAGGCACCAAACCGGGTGCTTGCTGTTCTTCATTTTCGGTTTGGTGTTCTTGCTATTTTTCTTACCTTCTCTTTTAGTTTCTTTTAGTTTCTTACAAAGATCAATTCCAGAACGTTTTTATTAGTTTTCTGCAACTTTGAGCTTGAGTTTTTGAAAAGTATTCCACCATTTTCGTGTTGCTTATTTTCCTTCCCTTTTTGGTAGAACAAACCCTAACAAACTTAGTACTTGTTGTTTTTCTTTCTCTTTTTGGTTTGCTGACTTGGCTGCTGTGTATCTCACTTTCCCAGCACTTAAGAACATTTTGTTTTAATCACAGATCTGAACATTAAGAAATATGTTTGATTAACATCATTTTGTGTTGGTTTAAGTTGCTGTTTAGTGTTTGTTTATTTTACTTATTGTTGTTTTATTATGTTGTGTCAAATCCGAGTTTAATGTTTAGTGTTTTGTTGCTGTTAGTTAATATATTGTTCCATTGAAAATTATTTTATCTTTACATTTGATTTGGCATTGGTAAAGTAAGTGTTGCTAAAACGGGAAAAGGCTAAGTAAAGTGCATAACCTAAACTAATCCTTATTCAGTGTTGCTTTATGTCGCTTTCACTTTATGCATAGTTTTGAATTTATATATATATATAACAAGTGTCAGTTTAGATTATATAATTAATTGCATGTTCATGTTTAGATTATATTTAACAAGTTCGCTAAAATGTTAAAGAGCATGCACGAATCGGTTGATGTCATTTAGGGATTTAAAACTTGTTTGTTAGTGAATTTGACCTTTCATGACTAGAACTGTCATAACTTTGGCTACAAGTGTCAGTTTTTGACGAGCCACCTGGCAAATCGAAGCTATCGAAAAGATCTATAACGCTGTCACACGCTACGCCTGTGACAATCACGTTTTAATCCCAAAATCGGTCTGCTAAACCCTCAAACATGCGTTTCAAAATTTTTAGGTCGCAATTCTAGTTAGGTTCCCCACCTTTATATTCCCTAACACCCGTGATCAACTTGAACCTAATTAATATTTCCTTCCTAAAACTTTAGTTCACATGAATGAAGACTAGGAGTGCAATTACCCGAGAGCTAAACCAAGATATGAATCAAGAACCGAACCGGGAAAAGGAGATTCCCCAACCCGAGACTCACACCCCACAAGAGGGAGAGTATAGCATGCAAGGACAATTAGATGGTCTTAGTGGAGAAGTTAACCATATAGGCCAACAACTTAAGGACTTAACCCTTAGCATGAAACACATAATGGAAGTGCTTAATACGAGAATTCCAAATGAAGCGACCCGAGAACCCCCACCTCGATTTAGATCCGGAAATCCTAGGAGACGATTTCAAGAACCATATCCCACCTCGGACGAAGAAAGACCTGAGTACCCTAGGAGACGAAACCAACTTTATGAGGAGGAGGAAGAATGGACCTTAGATGAAGAAGAGACCTTTCGACCAAATAGACGAAAGGATCAAGAGGACCTTAGAAATGTCAAGCTACATATACCTCCATTTGACGGGACATGCGATGGAGATACCTTTCTTGAATGGATTGATAAAGTAGAGAAAGTTTTCGACTATTATGAGTACTCCGATAAAGTAAAGATCCAGTTAGTATCCGTAGAGCTATCGGGATATGCGGCCCTCTGGTGGTCCAATATTAAGCTCCAAAGACGACGGATAGGAGATACCTCCATTACGACATGGAGAGCAATGAAATCGCTCATGACTAAGAGGTTCATACCCACCCATTACCGTCAAGATCTATTCCTTCAAATCCAAAACCTACGACAAGGAACTCGATCCGTTGAGGCTTACCTAGCTGAATTTGAAACTCTAAGGATACGAGTAGATATGGAAGAACCTGAGGAGCAAGTTATTGCTAGATTCATTCGGGGATTGAATAGAGACATAGGAGACACCGTTGAAATACACCCAGCAGAGTCCTTAGATGCAATTGTTCATATGGCTATGACGATTGAGCGACAGCTCAATAGAAAGAGGAAATCCACCTACCCTCCTAAGTTCACCCCCCACATTCCACCCAAAGTCACCGCTAAGTCACCCGCGCCAATCAAGCCCTTTGACAAGGCTGAAGGAAAGAAGCCTTTTAACCCTAGTTGGCCACTTAAGGAGTCCAGTAGCAAAACCTTAGTCGATAAAGCCAACCCACTTAGAGCAAGAGAAATCAAGTGTTATAAATGTCAAGGTCTTGGTCATTATATGGCTCAATGTCCGAATCGAAGGGTGATGATTATCAAGGAAGATACGGGAGAAGTTGAGAGTGAGGATGACCACGAGATAGGAGTAGAGGACAAAGATGTCGAGGAAAGTGACACTGAGGACGAAGTCGTGCGCGCTCCTGAAGGACCCTTGTTAATGGTTAGGAGACGCGTCCTTGTGACTAAGAATTCAGGAGAAGATTGCCAACGTGAGAATATCTTTCATAGTAGATGTGTTATCCAGGATAAGATATGCTCTTTAATTATAGATGGAGGAAGTTGTGCCAATGTGGCATCTGATGAGTTAGTTAAGAAGTTAGGATTAGAGACGACTACGCATCCCCACCCTTATAAGTTACGATGGCTAGATGATAGGGATGATGTTAAGGTCTCTCGACAAGTGAGAGTAGATTTTGCTATGGGAAAATATCAAGATTCTGTTATATGTGATGTCGTACCCATGAGTGCTAGCCACTTACTTCTTGGACGACCTTGGCAATTTGATCGAAGAGTGAACCACGATGGATATTCTAACTACTATTCCCTTAAGTTTGGTGGTAAAACAATTAAGTTAGCACCTTTGACCCCCGAGGAAATATCCAAAGACGATGCCGCTAGAAAAGAAGCGAAGAATAAAGCAAATCTTTTTATGACTAGATCGGAGATAGAGGCATCGGTGCTTCGAGGAGATCCCATGATCCTAATATTATTTCGAGATAGAGTTATGGAGCTAGGAGTAATCCCTGACATCGTGAAGAAGTTACTCAATCAATTCCAAGACGTATTTCCTGAGGAACTGCCCCAAGGATTACCACCTCTACGTGGTATAGAACATCAAATTGACCTCATACCCGGGGCTGCACTACCTAATAGACCGGCCTACAGAATGAACCCCGAGGAGACCAAGAAACTTCAAGATCAAGTACAAGAATTGTTGGATAAAGGATATATACGAGAGTCCATGAGCCCCTGTGCAGTTCCCTCACTATTGGTACCTAAGAAAGACGGCACAATGAGGATGTGTGTTGACAGTCGAGCCGTGAATCAAATTACCGTTAAGTATAGATACCCCATTCCTAGGCTCGAGGATATGTTGGATGAGCTCAGTGGAGCCTCAATATTTTCTAAGGTGGACCTTAAGAGCGGTTACCACCAAATTAGAATGAAAGAAGGTGACGAGTGGAAGACGGCATTTAAGACTAAGTACGGGCTTTTTGAGTGGATGGTGATGCCCTTCGGGTTATCTAACGCGCCCAGTACCTTCATGAGACTTATGCACCACGTGCTGAAAGATTTCTTAGGAAAATTTATCGTTGTCTATTTTGACGATATTTTGGTGTACAGTCTAGACCTCCCACAACACCTCAACCATCTTAGTGTACTTTTCCAAACCCTACGAAAAGCTCAATTATTTGGGAATTTAAGCAAATGCTCATTCGCGCAAGATAAAGTTTATTTCCTAGGGTTTGTCATTTCTAAAGATGGCATGGAAGCCGATGTTGACAAGATCAAGGCTATTAGGGATTGGCCTACCCCCAACTCTTTAACCGAATTACGTAGCTTCCATGGTCTGGCCTCTTTTTACCGGAGGTTCATAAAAGACTTTAGTTCAATAGTCTCACCGCTCACTGATTGCACTAAGAAGGGAAAAGAGTTTACTTGGACCCCGGTTTGTCAAAAGAGCTTTGAGCTAATCAAGGACAAGTTATGCCACTCACCAGTGTTAGCACTCCCTGACTTTAACAAGGTATTTGAAATTAAGAGTGATGCTTCCGGAGTTGGCATTGGAGCCGTACTCATGCAAGAAGGAAAACCCATTGCATACTTTAGTGAAAAACTGAAAGGAGCCATGCTAAACTACTCCACGTACGATAAGGAATTTTATGCCGTTATTAGAGCATTGGAGCATTGGCAGCACTACCTCTTGTCAAAAGAATTTGTTATCAATACTGACCATCAATCTTTACGACACATTAAGAGTCAACATAAGTTGAACAAGAGGCATGCTAAGTGGGTAGAATTTTTGGAGAGGTTCCCGTATATTCTTAAGTATGTGAAAGGAGAAAATAATGTAGTCGCCGATGCACTTTCGAAGAAACGCATTCTCCTTACCGAGCTAGGGACTCGATTCTTTGGATTTGAATGGATCAAACATAATTACGAATCTGACCCTGACTTTGGATCTTATCACACCAAGTGCAAGGAAAAGGCTGAAGGAGAATATCGACTTATGGACGACTATTTACTAAGGGCGGGAAAATTATGTATACCGCAAGGAAGCATGAGGCGAAGTCTTGTAAAAGAAGCCCATTGTGGAGGATTAGCGAATCATTTCGGGGAGAAGAAGACCCTCGATATGCTTAAGGAACACTTCTTTTGGCCACATATGAAAAGGGACGTACACCGCATGGTGGAAACATGCATCGTGTGCAAGAAAGCCAAGAGTAAGGTCCTACCACAAGGCTTGTACATGCCCTTACCCATCCCTTCGCACCCTTGGACTGAAGTTAGTATGGACTTCATTTTGGGATTGCCACGAACTGCTCGTAATAAGGATTCGATCATGGTGGTTGTGGATCGTTTCTCTAAGATGGCACATTTCATTCCTTGTGCAAAAACAGATGACGCCTTTTCTATAGCTGACCTATTTTCAAAGAAATCGTTCGCCTACATGGTATACCGCATTCCATAGTGTCGGACCGGGACACTAAATTTTTGAGCTCCTTCTGGACCACTTTGTGGAAGAAGTTGGGGACGAAGCTGTGTTTTAGCACATCTTTCCACCCCCAAACTGATGGGCAGACGGAAGTTGTTAACAGGACCTTAGGCTCCCTCTTACGCAGTATTGTAGGTAAGAAACTATCCAGTTGGGATGTAGTCCTTCCCGGATTGGAATTTTCCTACAATCGCACCCTTCATTCCACTACTGAGCAAACGCCCTTTGAGGTTGCCTATGGGTTTAATCCATGTACACCGTTGGACCTTGTTCCATTACCCATTAATGAACTGGCAAACCCATCAGGAGCAAACAAGGCCGAACAGATTAAGAAATTACATGAGAACGTGCGTCAAGCCATTGAGAAGAGAAATGCGAGCGTGGCCAAACGAGTAAACAAAGGCCGAAAAGAGGTTATCTTTAATGAAGGAGATTTAGTTTGGTTGCACCTACGAAAAGATAGATTCCCCGACAAAAGAAAATCTAAACTTCTTCCTCGTGCGGATGGACCCTTCAAGGTGTTGCAGCGGATCAATAATAACGCTTATAAGATTGAACTGCCTGGAGATTACGGAGTATCGGCAACGTTCAATGTCATGGACCTATCACCCTATAAAAGCGATGACGAAAACTCCGAGAGGCCTGACTTAAAGGATTTGAGGTCAAATCCTCAATCACCTGGGGAGGATGATGTGCCCCGTAGGCCCATTACACGATCCCAGACCCGAGTCCACAATTTTACTAACACACTTGTCTCTTTTGCAGGTCATGGTTCGTGTGAAGACTTGGAGGACACCGTGGATGACTTGAAGTGGGAGATTAAAGCTGGGGACGTTGACCAACCAAAGCATCTACTCATGTGGAAAGACTAAAGAGGCACCTTAATGCTCACATGGGAATTTGTCTTCCCGAGCTTTGATATTGTTGCTTTTTTGAAATTTCAAACTTATTGGCAAACGTTGGCCTTCTTGTTTAAACTTTATTAGATGCATGTTAGGATTAGATGGATGTTAGGATTAGATGAATGATAGGATTAGTTGGTGGCTTGGTTTGGCCCATTGAAGTTGAAGACATGGAAGCCCACATGATCCCATTGAAGTTGAAGACATGGAAGCCCACATGATGATCCATCATTTCCCTTCCAAGCCAAAGTCCAAGCCCAAGCCCAAGCCCAAGCCCACCATTAGGTCTATATATTCATGGCATTGGTGTTTGTATTTTTTTTTGGGATGATTTTATGAGCACCCACGGATTTCTCTCATTGAAGAAGAAGAAGCTTGGAGCAAGGAGCTTCCAAGGTAAGCTCGGTTGACAACAACCGAGGGGTCGGGCCCCCGAACCATTCTTCTAGCTTGGTAGCTAGTGGGAGTGGAATTTGCCACCTCCTTCTCCACTCTTTTGAGGGCGGAAAACAGCAAGGAGTGGCCTTAACCGGTTCCTTGAATCGAGTTTTCTTCCTTGGAAGAAACTCTTGCCGGAAGCTCCATTGAAGCACTCACCGGCCGATTCTCGGAAAATATTCATAACTAACTCAAATCAACGGATGTGGACCACAAACTTCACCAGTACACATTTCACTCATTTCACAACACTCACCTAAAATTTCATTTCATTCCGAGCTTGTTTAGTATTTCTTTGACATTTTATATTCTCGGATTTCTCGGTTTTTCCAGCACCAGGGAACTAACGATCTTTTCGAGTTCTAGAGTCGTGTTTTGCAGGTCGGAGCTCAACAAGTATGACGGCTATACCTCATTTACTCTTTCCTTAAATACGTTATCCATTTGCAAAATTGGCAATTACCCTTATGCCCTCACTTAGTTACTCATTAACCTAATTGATTTTACCCCTAATTTCATTCTATAAAATTCACACTTAGAAGATTAATAGATTATTTTAATTCTAATAAACCGGGTGTTACAAATACAGAGGTTTTAAACATCAGTACAGATGTCATACATCGTTTTAAAATCTTAGAAACAGTACAGAACTTGGCATGCATTTCCAGAATTCACCATAACAGAAGTTTTTTTAAAACATAACACAAAAATTTAAAATCTCTTTCTCTCTGGTCAGGAATATGTCTAGCTGCCACAACCAAATCCCATGAGCTCGATCCGCCAACTACATCAAATCATCATCTTGAGGCACAAGGTCCTCATTCACGGATTCAGTACCTACATCAGGGAGTTCACCTATGAGTCTAAAACTCAGTAAGAACATATAAAAATGCAGTGATGCATATGCTATGCATGAACTTTCAGAATACGGTGACAGTACAGTGCATTTTGTTTCACTAGCAGAGGGGTATAAGTGGGGCTTATAGGGGAACTTGCAAGTGCACGATAGGCACATAACAGATTTACAGAACAGAAACAGAACAGAACAGAAACAGTAGGCCAGTCCCCGTCCCGCACTTTACTAATACATTACATTCAGATTTTATCTTCCTTAACTACAAACCGTGTATAAAAAATATTTTGCATGAACTTTCGGGAAAAATGTGTATGCATGTACTTTTATAGTGCTTAAACATAAAACGATAGGCAACAGAAAATAATACAATAGAACATAATGAGAGACACAGAAAACTCAGAATTTAACTCTAACTTTCTCTACCCAAAACCACCCGACATAAGAAATACTTCGTATCACCGTGATGTAGGGCCTTAAGGGCCAACCTACGGATATGAACTTACCTGTTTGCTGTAGAGTTTAGAGTCTTGAACTTGTTGCCTCGGTGATGGACGAATCTATGACGTGCATGAAAAGGGGAATCAACAAGCTACAAATGCTAACTAATAACCTAGCAGAATATGCAGCAAACTCCATTAAAACCTTTAGAAAACAGACTAACGTGTTTTCATCCAAAAACAGTGAGTTTTCTCAAAATATCGTAACCTTAAACTTCCACAAAACTCACATTTTAACTTATCCAAACTCGTTAACTTTAGCAAATGATTACCTTCACTAGAGAAAACAGAAGAATTGAAGTCTTTTGGAAAGGTTGCAGTCGCCTGGAGGAGAGAAAACAGAGAGCAGTGGAAAGAAGCAAATGAGAAATGAGGGTTTCACATAGGAGGGAAGAGAAAAGAACATGGCTTCTTTAACAAGTTGTCAAGTGTCACTCAACCATTGGCTTCCTCACACTAATCTTAATTGGCTCCCTATTTTGACCTTCCATTGGTTTTTAACTAAATTACTATTTAGTTCCACAATTCGGTTTTACGAATCTCACATATTCAATTAAAAACATCGGCAAATTCGTAAAAGCACGCATTGTATAAATACTCCCATTAATCATGTTTAATAATTCAAGGTATATTTACATAGCGAAATTGCCGGGTGTTACATTCTGCCCACCTTAACAAAAATTTTGTCCTCAAAATTTGTTTAAGCGAATAACGCTGGATATTGGGCCCTAACATCCTCTTGTCTTTCCCATGTGGCTTCCTCTACGTCATGATTGCTCCACAACACCTTAACCAATGGGACTACCATGTTGCGCAACACCTTGAGTGAAGTATCTAATATCTATATGGGTCTTTCTTCATATGTCAGCATCGGCATGATATCAAAGTCCACCTACTTCACGATCTGAGTTGGATCTCACACACATTTTCTTAGCATCGAGACATGGAAAATATTGTGAACTCCATCCATAGAAGCTGGCAACTGTAGTCTGTAAGCTATGTTTCCCACACGCTTCAAGATGGGAAAAGGGCCAATGAACCGCGGGCTGAGCTTTCCTTTCTTACCGAATCTCATTACTCCCTTAAAATGTGACACTTTCAGGAATACTTCATCGCCCTCCGCGAACTCGAAGTCTCTTCTTCTATGGTCCGCATAACTCTTCCGTCGACTCTTAGCAATCTTTATTCGTTGTTTGATAGCAGCTATCACCTTAGACATCTGCTGTAATATCTCAGGGCCGATAAGCTTGGCTTCTCCGACCTCATCCCAACACAATGGGGATCTACACTTTCTGCCATAAAGAGCTTCATAAGGAGCCATGCCAATTGTAGCCTGGTAGCTATTGTTATAAGCAAACTCCACGAGTGGCAAATATCTACTCCAAGGAGCATGAAATTCCAATACGCACGGTCTTAACATATCTTCCAGTATTTGAATCGTTCTCTCGGATTGTCTGTCAGTCTGTGGATGAAATGTCGTGCTGAAATCTAACCTTGTACCCAAGGAGTTCTGCAAGCTTTTCCAAAACCTGGAAGTGAATCTGGGATCCCAGTCAGAGACGATCGACACCGAAATGCCATGCAGCTTAATAATCTCACTAATATATAGCTCTGCGTACTGATCCATGGAGTACGTCGTCTTCACAGGTAGAAAGTGGGCCGACTTCATCAATCTGTCCACTATGACCCAAATGCTATTATGGCCCTTAGCTGTCCTTGGAAGGCCAACAACAAAATCCATCATTATGTTCTCCCATTTCCATTCGGGGATCGGGAGAGGCTGAAGAGTCCCACCTGGTCGTTGATGTTCAGCCTTGACTTGTTGACATATCATGCAAGACTCTACAAATTTGGCCACTTCATTCTTCATATTCGGCCACCAGAAATGAAGTTTCAAGTCTTGATACATCTTTGTGCTACCAGGATGCTCTCAAAAGGAGGATGAGTGAGCTTCCAACAAGATGTTCTTCCGTAGTTCGTCATCTTTCGGAACATACCATCTGTCTTTAAACTTCAAAATACCATCTCCCAAAAAATTGAAATCGGAAGAGGCCATAGGTAACTTGCTCACAATATCAGCCATCTCCTTTGAATTGGTCTTCTGGGCTTCCTTAATTTGGTCCAGGACGGTGGGCCGTAGTGTCAAGTCTGCTAGTATGGCCGATAGCCCAGAAACTATCTCCATATCGAACTTCTGCATCTCTGTCCTCAAAGGCATTGACACGGCCGACATAGCCGGTTGCATAGTAGCTGGCATCCTGCTCAGTGCATCAGTTACCACATTAGCTTTACCGGGGTGGTATTTAATCTCAACATCGTAATCTTTCACAAATTCTAACCACTGTCTTTGTCTCATGTTTAGCTCTTTCTGGGTAAATATGTACTTCAGGCTCTTGTGATCAGAAAACACCTCACATGATTGTCTGTACAAGTGGTGTCTCCATACTTTCAGCGTAAATACAACTGCCGCTAGCTCGAGGTCATGTGTAGGGTAGTTTTGTTCATGGTTCTTCAATTGTCTGGATGCGTATGCTACCACTTTCCCTTCTTGCATTAATACACATCCCAAGCCAACCTTGGACACATCACAGTATACGCTGAATTTGCCATCTTCAGCTGGCAACACTAACAGAGGAGCAATGGTTAATTTATGCTTAAGTGTCTGAAAACTCACCTCACAAGCTTCAGACCACTTGAACTTGATGTCTTTCCTCGTTAAGCTGGTCATAGGCTTCGCTATTACAGAAAATCCCTCGATGAACTTTCTGTAATAACCAGCTAACCCGATAAAACTCCGTACCTCACTAGCATTTCTCGGTCTCGGCCATTCTTTCACTGCCAGAATCTTGGCTGGATCCACAGACACTCCTTCTGCCGACACCACATGTCCTAGGAAGTTAATCCTGTTCAACCAGAATTCACACTTCGACAACTTGGCGTACAATTGGTGTCGTTTTAGAGTCGATAGCACAATTTCCAAGTGTTCCTCGTGCTCGGCCTCATTTCTGGAGTAAACCAGGATGTCGTCGATGAAGACGATTACAAATTTATCCAAGAAGTCCTGGAATGTCCTGTTCATCAAGTCCATAAATGCCGCTGGGGCATTAGTCAATCCAAAAGACATCACCAAGAACTCGTAGTGTCCGTACCGGGTCCTGAAGGCGGTCTTTGGAATATCGTCAGCTCTGACCTTCAATTGGTAATACCCGGAGCGCAAATCAATCTTCGAGAATACTCGAGCCCCTTGCAACTGGTCAAATAAATCATCGATTCTCGGCAACGGGTACTTATTTTTGATGGTCAATTTGTTCAGCTCACGGTAATCAATGCACATGCGTAAGAACCCATCCTTCTTCTTAACAAATAAGACGGGAGCACCCCACGGAGAGAAACTAGGGTGCACAAAACCCTTGTCCACCAATTCCTTTAACTGAGCCTTCAACTCCCTCAACTCTATTGGTGCCATACGGTACGGATTCTTCGATACCAGTTCAGCACCAGGATATACGTCAATTTCAAACTCGATTTCATGATCAGGTGGCAATCTCGGTAAGTCATCTAAGAAAACCTCTGAAAAGTCTCGAACTACCAGAATATTTTGAAGTTCCACCCCACCTTGCATTTGAACATCTACTACGTGGACAAGAAATCCGATGCATCCTGACCTCATCAGCTGTTGAGCTTTTAAGGAAGATATAATAGGCATATGGTATTTCTTTGGTATTGCCTGATAGAAGAACTCTACCTCTTTCGGGCGCTTAAACAACACTAGCTCGGACCTGCAATTGATGGTGGCGTGATGTCTAAACAGCCAGTCCATCCCAATAATAACATCGTATCCTTTCATACCGATGACGATAAGGTGGGCATACAACTTCTGGTCTCCTACTGACACTATATCACCCCGTACAACCTGCTCGGAGTGCATAAACTCTCCGGACGGTAGCATAATGTTGTAGGGCTGATCTGACAGCGTACAACAAAACTTCTGTCTACCCACGAAGTCCAGTGCCACAAACGAATGTGTGGCACCCGTGTCCCACAAAGTATAAGCAAGTGCATCACATATCAAAATTGTACCTGTAATGGCTGTGTGCTGGGCGGTATCATCATCATCTTCTATCATTGCAAAAACTCTTGGTACGGCCTGATTTGGTCTAGTATCTGGCATTGGGCAATTCCAGGCGTGATGACCTTCTTTGCCACATCGAAAGCATTGGCCGGTTATGAGTCTACATTCTTCTCTATGAATTTTCTGGCATCGCGGGCATCCTGAAAGTTGAGGAGCCCCCATTGGTCTCTTTTCCTTGTCTTGATAAGTGGCGGTCTCATTGGGCCTCTTAATGCCCCTGTTCTGTTGCTGTTGAGGTTGTAAATTTTGGCCCGTTGCTGTTGTTAAGGAACATTCCGAATAATCCCTCTTGATTGATCTCTCTGTCTCTGCGTGTAGCGACCCTAACACTGTACCCTTATTTACTCTTAAATTACCGTACAGTTTTTCTTTTTTTTTTTATCCTTAGCGTTTATGCGGAAAACAATTTGAGAACAATTTAAAATCAATTGAATAAAACGTTTAAAGCAATTACAAAACAATTATTTAAAACAATACGTACCCAAACATCTACAAAATACAACCTCACCATTTCACTAACACAATTCTATATATACCACAATTTCTATCCACCTCACAAACATACACTTCACCATACAACTTGACATCAAACACCCAATACTCATACGTCTTCCGAAATACCACCACACAACCAACTCAAAACACAATTATAACAAAGTACATTTTCACGAAAATAAACTGCGTGGTTCCATTTGAAAGTTTAACATATCCTCCCGTTTTAAAATCACAAAACAGTTCCAAAACGTTTAAAACATTAATATATAACCTATCAACTATCCAGAACCAAACATCCTAATATGTTCTATCTGTACAATTTTCATATCTATCAATTTTCCCCAAAACATTTACCTACGTCCCCACGGGTCAAAATCGCACCAACTGCGCCAGCGCACTCCCACGGGCATCCTTCTTCAACCAGCGTGATCATCTAACAGAGGAACGTCTTCCTCACCTGTTTCCGGTTCAACTACACCATAAGGACGCCTATGAGAATAAATCTCAGTAAATTCTACGTAAATGACAATGCATGAACATGTATATGCAATTTTGATAAATTCCTGTGCATTCGATTCATTTATCATATCGTACATTCATTTCATTTATCAGATAGTCGTCACATTTTTCAGTTCATACATTCATTCATTTATCATATATTCGTCTCATTTTTCAGTTCATACATTCATTCATTTATCAGATAGTCGTCACATTTTTCAGTTCATACATTCATTCATTTATCATATAGTCGTCTCATTTTTCAGTTCATACATTCCTTCATTTATCATATCATGCGTTCATTTCATTTATCATATCATGCGTTCATTTCATTTATCATGTCATACTTTCATTTATCATATCATGCATTCATTTCATTTATCATGTCATACATTCATTTATCATATCATGCATTCACTTATCATATAGTCATCTCATGTAAGTCGTCTCATGTAAGTCATCATAGTCATCTCATATTAGTCGTCTCATGTAAGTCATCATAGTCATCTCATATTAGTCGTCTCATTTAAGTCATCATAGTCATCTCATATTAGTCGTCTCATTTAAGTCGTCATAGTCATCTCGTATTAGTCGTCATAGTCATCTCATATTAGTCGTCTCATTTCATGTCATCACATTTCCTTTACTTTCGTTCATTTCTTTCACTTTACTTTCATTCGTTTCTTTTCGTGAACTCATGCTTAAATTCATTTTTCATGACTTTTATAAAATAGTGATGCATGACAGTAAAAGCATAACATAAACATACAAAGTGCATACCATCAAACAATACAAGCATAACCTATAAAAGGCCTAACCCTAAACTACCCAACCAAAGCGAATAAACATACATCACTCCAAATATCCTCGACAACGAAACACGACATATGGTGTAGGCCTATCGGCCACAGCAAGTCACGAGAACTTACCTGTCTTCTGTAGCTCGCTGGGGCTACTCGGTTACCTGCCCACCTATGGCTCGACCTACGACAAATATTCAAACTTTATTAAAATTAAGCCCACATTCACCAATTTACTTTCAAACTACTATTTATAGCCTAATCTAACTAAAACTAACTAAACGGGCCACTAATTTGGGTTCGGTAAAAACCGACCTAAAACTTCGAACGCGCGTAACTTTTGCATCGGTTATCGGAATCAAACGATTCCAGCGGCCACGTACTCTTCTAATAACCTATTTTAACCTGTTAAAAGAAATTTCAAAACAAACGACTGTGGCTAGGTCGAAAATGGCAAAACCCAAACTGCCCTTCACCCGAAAATTTCCCCCAACTCGATTTTTCATCATTTTCCATCCATTTTCTCACCAATCAATCACCCTCACACCCAATTAGCCTAAACTAATCAAAATTCCAAGGCTACACACAAAACTCGAAATCCCCCAATTCGGGATTCACTGATTTTCGCTCAAATTGAGCACCTCACGGATCAACGGCCATCGCCAGCCTTAAGCTCGGCCATTCACCGTCGAGAACGGCCAAAAGCGGCCGGTGACCAGAGCTCAATGCAGCTCATCACCCTCGGCCATAAACCGAGCAAGAAACAGAGGAGAACTCACTAGTTTTTGATCGGGTCTGGCGTGAAAAAGCCGAACTGAGCTATGGCTTCAGCTCGCCAGAGTTTGCTCGTCTGAACGGTGGCCGGAATCGCGTGGTCGCCGGAGGAACGTCGCTCGGCTCTCCCTGTCGTTCTTCGGTGCTCGGGCCAAAATGAAGAAGCAGAATGGCTTCGCGAGAAGCCATTCTGTTTTTAATTAAAAATAAAATTTTTAATTAAATTTTATTTTATTTCATTATTTATTTTATTAATCTATTTATTTATTTTAACCAATTACTAAATCGCCCACATGTAAAGGCTACGTACGTCATAGAAATTCTTTCGAGTGTTACACTGGGACTTCACTTCTAAGGCCTCCAACTGATAGGCCTTGCCACCACTTTTGTGTACAGTGCCTAATCAAATATCCCGTATGAAATCCCTCGTAAGAGGTCCAGCTTCAAACCCTGAATAAATTGGTGCACCTTGTTTTCGTCAGTGGCCACCGAATGAGGTGCATAGCGGGATAAGGATTCAAACTTCTGAACATATTCGGCCACCGATCCATACTGTCGTAGCCGAGAGAATTCTATCATCTTTTCCTTCTTCGCACTTCTGTCAAAATACTTTTCATAGAATATTCGTTTAAATCCCTCCCAGCTTAACGCCATCGTTGTTGCCTTGACGGTGTCCCACCAAAATCCTGCATTCTTGGTGAGCTGATACGTGGCACATAGAACCTTCTTGTTTTCTTCCACCTCTGCGCATCTAAACATTCTCTCTATCTGTCGGACCCATTCCTCAGCGTGAGTTGGGTCAGTAGATAGTCCATCAAATGTAGGCGGCTGGAGTAGCCTGAATCTATCTCCACTGGTGTCGCGTGAAGCATTCCAATGATGATTATTATTATTCCCGCTGTCTTCTCGAGCCATCATACGTTCCACCATGCGGGACTGTACACCCACCAGCTCAGTTAATCTATCAATGGCACGAGAACTTTTGCTTGCTTCATCCTGTTGTTCTCTCACCATTTCTAAGAAAACCCTATAAATAGAATAACTAAATTTAACAAACAGAAACTTTTACGTGAACTTAAACACTTACAGTTGGTGGAGCGATCTCACGTGGCGGGTTGTGTAGTCAGACATTTACAGAATCGCTTTTAAAACCTGATTTTTCTCTGATACCATAACTATGACAGCCCCCGACCCGATCGGGGTCCGAGGAGCCATCACTCCGGGACATTCAAAACAAGGACTATTTTTTTTTTAACTTTAAACAGAATGAACTTTTAAACAACAAAACCTTAAAACTTTACAGAGAGAGAGAGAGAGCGTTCTCTGGAGTCGAAAACAAAACGGGAAAAAAAATAGTTAAAACCGATTTGCAGAATAAACAACAGAAGGGAATCATAATACTTGGAATAGAATCAGAAGACATATTAATTTTTTTTTGAACCACAGAAATAAAAGACTGGAGAAAACAGGGAGACAGAACACATTGAACGTTTAAATAAAAGGCTGGGTGGACGATATAGACTAGCGGTGGATGTGAATAAAACAAAAGTGAACAGTGGCAGCGGTGGATGCGAATAAGACAAAGGTGAACAGTACCGCTGCGAATAAGACAAAGGTGAACAGTGGCAGCGGTGGATGCGAATAAGACAAAAGTGAACAGTGACAGCGGTGGATGCGAATAAGACAAAAGTGAACAATGACAGCGGTGGATGCGAATATAGACAGACATAAGTTCACCGGTGGATGTAGAGTTTAAAGACAAAGTTGACAACTTTTAACAGGATTAGATAAAAACAGAAGTCGTGAAGACGGAAAGTATGAAAACTTCAAACTTCAGAAAAAGAATTCAAAATATGATTTTGGACATATTAGGAAAACACGATAAAAATTTAAGGAAACAGATTGCATGGATGGCCCTAAAGTCAGATAAACCATGCACACCCTAAAAGAGAAAATATTCCAATCAATTCCAGAATACTTCAGAATAGAAACTCAACTGTCAAATGCAGAGGTTTTAAACATCAGTACAGATGTCATACATCGTTTTAAAATCTCAGAAACAGTACAGAACTTGGCATGCATTTCCAAAATTCACCATAACAGAAGTTTTTTTAAAACATAATACAAAACTTTAAAACCACTTTCTCTCTGGTCAGAAATATGTCTAGCTGCCACAACCAAACTCCATGAGCTCGATCCGCCAACTACATCAAATCATCATCTTGAGGCACAAGGTCCTCATTCACGTGTTTAGTACCTACATCTGGGAGTTCACCTATGAGTCTAAAACTCAGTAAGAACATATAAAAATGCAGTAATGCATATGCTATGCATGAACTTTCAGAATACGGTGACAGTACAGTGCATTACGGTTCACTAGCAGAGGGGTATAAGTGGGGCTTATAGGGGAACTGGCAAGTGCACGATAGACACATAACAGATTTACAGAACAGAAACATAATAGAATAGAAATAGTAGGCCAATCCCCGTCCCGCACTTAACCAATACATTACATTCAGATTTTATCTTTCTTAACTTCAAACCGTGTACAGAAAATATTTTGCATGAACTTTCGGGAAAAATGTGTATGCATGTACTTTTACAGTGCTTAAACATAAAACGGCAGGCAACAGAAAATAATAAAACAGAACATAATGAGAGACACAGAAAACTCAGAACTTAACTCTAACTTTCTCTACTCGAAACCACCCGACATAAGAAATACTTAGTATTACCGTGATGTAGGGCCTTAAGGGCCAACCTACGGATATGAGAGTCTTTAACGTGTTGCCTCGGTGATTCACTAACCTATGACGTGCATGAAAAGGGGAATCAACAAGCTGCAAATGCTAACTAATAACCTAGCAGAATATGCAGCAAATTCCATTCAAACCTTTAGAAAACAGACTAACGTGTTTTCATCCAAAAACAGTGAGTTTTCTCAAAATATCGTAACCTTAAACTTCCATAAAACTCACATTTTAACTTATCCAAACTCGTTAACTTTAGCAGATGATTACCTTCATTGGAGAAAACAGAAGAATGGAAGTCTTTTGGAAAGGTTGCAGTTGCCTGGAGGAGAGAAAACAGAGAGCAATGGAAATAAGTAGATGAGAAATGAAGGTTTCACGTAGGAGGGAAGAGAAAAGAACATGGCTTCTTCAACAAGTTGCCAGGTGTCACTCAACCATTGGCTTCCTCCCACCAACCTTAATTGGCTCCCTATTTTGACCTTCCATTGGTTTTTAACTAAATTACTATTTAGTTCCACAATTCGGTTTTACGAATCTCACATATTCAATTGAAAACATCGTCAAATTTGTAAAAACACGCATTGTATAAATACTCCCATTAATCCCGTTTAATAATTCAAGGAATATTTACATAGCGAAATTACTGGGTGTTATAGGAGCTCAACAATTTGCATACGCAGTAAGTGCAGTTGGTAGGTACATGGCAAATCCAAGAAAGGAACACTAAAAAATTGTTCAGTGGAATATTAGGTATTTGCATGGGACTAGTGATGTATGTCTTCAGTTTGGAAGAACTAAGGACTTGGTAATTGGGTATGTTGATTCTGACTATGCGAGAGAAATTGATAAGAGAAGATCACTTACAAGATATTTGTTTACAATTGAAGGTTATGCTAACAGCCGGAAAGCTACCTTATAGGATATTGTTGCATTGTCTACTACAAAGGCAGAATATATGGCTATCACTGAAGCATGCGAGGAAGCCATATGGTTAAAAGAGTTGTTTGGTGAGATCAAGGTAAGACTCTTTGGTTTTGTTGGTAGCATTGGGGTTTTGCTTCCAAATGGTGCTCTGGCTGTAATTTTTTGATTTTGGTTAATAAGAGAAGATGGACAGTATTTGGATCCGTGGATATAGATAAATTCCGAACTACGTTAAATATCATGTTTGATCTTTCATTTAATTTTTTGCTTGAATAATTGGAATGATGATTCGTGTTTGTTTCCGCTCACATTTACAAATGAAAATTGAGTGATTTATAAGTAGAGTTCTCCTCCTTATCTAGTACAACGCGTTTTAGGCTAATCCCAGAATAAATCCATGTGGGCTCTGACTCCAAAAGAACAATATTGTATTGGGAGCACTGAGGGACTCCACAAATAGTATCAGAGATGATTCTCAATAGAAAGTGTGCCCGACGGGGATGTAGGGCCTCCAAGATGGGAGATTGTTGCAGCCCGCCCTGTGAAGGAAATGACGATCCAAGATTCCGTTTGATTGTGAGAGTCCAACCCACATCGCTTGGGAGAATGAAAATTGAGTGCTTTATAAGTAGAGTTCATTTTCCTACCTGATACAACGCATTTTGGGTTCATCCCAAAAACAAATCTGTACCGATTTTTGCTCAAAATAGACAATATTATACTAGGAGCACCGGGGAACTCCACATTGGTAGTATGGATGACTTTATTTTTGTATGAATATAAAAAATAGGGTAATTATCGATTTGAACCCTGTACTATACACTTTTTTTTCAATTTGCTCATTGTACTAACCGAACCATATCCTTTGATTCTGTTATCAATTTTGATCTTCTATCAATAATTTCACTAAACCCTCATTTAAAAAATTACCAAACGATCTTGGATTCAGTTATTATTTATACCACATGTTCACTACTTAATGAGAAGATAATCTGAAAATTTTTGTAATTTTTTAACACATATACAATTTATTGTAATTTTATTTTAATATTTTATAAAAATATTATAATAAATCATACAAATTTTAGAAAAGCACAAAAATATTTCTATTATCTATCCATGACAGTTGAACTTGTGAAAAAATTTTCAAATAAATCAAATATCGTTTGGTAGTTTTTTAAAAATTAATTTATAAAGTAAAGAAGAAACTGAGATTAATTTAAAAAAATGCCAAACGATATTTGATTTATTTGAAAAATGTTCAACATATTCAACCTATCATGGGTAGATAATAGAAAATTTTTCGTATTTTCTAAAATTTGTATGATTTATTTTAATATTTTTATAAAATACTAAAATAAAATTACAATAAATCGTACATGTGTTAAGCAATAACGAAAATTTTTAGATTATCTTCTCATTAAGTAGTGAACATGCGGTAAAAATTTCAACTGAATCCAAGATCGTTTGGTAATTTTTTAATTGAGTGTTTAATGAAATTGTTGATAGAATGTCAAAATTGATAACATAATCAAAGTACAGGGTTCGATTTGTTGATTTTTTTAAGACATGGGGCGAATTGAAAAATAAGTATAGTATAGGATAATTACCCTAAAAAGTAAGATCATTCTTTTACGATAAGTTTTTAGATAAATATTAAAATGAAACTATAAAAGCTTTGACTAAAAGCTGACAATATTATATTAGGAGGTTGAGTTTGTTGGAGGTTGCTCTCTTTATGATGAGAAAACACGAAGACCCACCTCATTTGGTTTGACAAAAAAAAAAGATCAAGTATTAGGAATTTTCAAATAATTCTTGCTAAGGTAGAGAGAGAAAACAAAAAAAAAAACCTTAACGATGTCGAAGTTAATAATTGTTGTGAGTATATGGGGTCATTTGAACAATTGTAAGAGCTATAAACTCAAACTTAAGAAAATTGTGTCTAAAAATTAGCATACGAGATTCTGAATGAAGTGACAAGGGGAATAAATCGTACATTTCAAGAAATGATCAAGTGTATGCTATTTAATGCTATGTTATCTAAAATTTTTTGGTCGATTTTTTTAGAACTCCAATTGACTTACCATCCTTCTCCTTCACCTCCATTAGATGGTGATGTTTCTAAAAGAATATGCACAACGAAAGATGTTTATCACTAGAGCTTGAGAGTGTTTATGTATAGAGGCTATTTTCACATTTCATAAGATGAACGATCCAAGCTAGAAGATAAAGCCAAAGTGTATCTTTTTGGGATATTCACATGACAAATTTAGATACGTAATTTAGGATGCAATTGTTAAAACGATAGTGAGAAGTAGAGATGTTGTCTTCTTGGAAGACTAGTTAGTTGAAACTAATAAAAGATAAAGGTCTCACTTAATTTCAGAATTTCCTACTAGTTTGAATCTTGTTAAAACAGTTCCAAAATTAAGAATTATAAGAGAGTTAGAGAAGAAAACTATGGTGATATTATTGATCAGAATATTCATACAAGTGATGAACTTCAACTGATTGATCAAATTAAAAAAAAATTATTTTACATCGATATCAAAAAGAAGATTAACGAGAGATAGAGAAACTAAAGAAAAGTTTATACATCTTGAAGCAAATACCAAGACAATGGTACAAAAAACACAACTCTTAGACAAGTTAAGGGTTCAATAGAATTAATTCTCACCACTATGTATTTATGACAAGAGACTAGCAATGATTTTATAATTCCACTATTGTAGGTAGATATATGTTAATTGTGGGTTAAGATGCCAAGAAGATTGACTTATTGAAGATGAAGTTGAATAAGTATTTTATAAAAGACTTTTTACTCACAAAACAAATTTTGGATATGAAAATTACTCTTGATGTGATTATCTCTGGAAAATTACAATAAAAAAGTACTTGAGAGATTCAATATGAGCAAAGCAAAAAAAAAAAAACAATTTCTTCTCACCATGCAAGTCACTTATATTACATTCGAAGTATAGTTCTACAAGTGATAAAGAGAAAAAAGATACGAGAAAAGTAATTGATACATCAACAATTAGTAGTTTGATGTAGGTTATAGTGTGCACTCAACCAAATATTATTTACGTCGTTGGATTAGTTAGTCAATTTCTCTTTGAATCATGTAAAGAACATTGGGGAGCATTTAAATAAATTTTAAGATATCTCATAGGTACTTCTAAAACATGTTTGTGTTTTGCTAATGGTAAGCTTGTTATGAATTATTATACAAATTATAATTTACCAAGTGACGTCAATTCGAGAAAATCATCTTCTGGACATATGATTACTTTTGTAGAGGGACCTATATGTTGGCGGTTAAAATTACAAAACCGTGTTGCTCTATTGTAACACCCGACATTTTGCCATGTAATAGTTTTCCCGGATCATTTAATCGGGATTAAAATTATATTAATACAAAGGAGTGTTTTGGTGGAACTGTTGGAATAATTGTGGAGAACTAAACTAATGTGTAACTAAACGAAACATTAAGTTTAAAATGCATGGAAGGGCAATTTGGAGAGAAATTAAGGTTGGTGGGAGTGAGCCAATGGTTGAGTGACATCTGGCGACTTGATGAAGAAGCTAAGTCTTCCTCCTACGTGAAACCCTCACTTCTCATCTGTTTCTTCCCACTGCTCTTTGTTTTCTCTTCCTGGCAATTTTGACAAAGCACCAACACTTTGTTTCCTTGTTTTTCTTCTGTTTCCTTCAACCAAGGTAATCATCTACGGAAGTTATTGATTTTGGACAAGTTAAATGCGAGTTTTCACTGGGGTTTAGGGTTATTAATTCCGTGAAAACTCACTGTTTTGGATAAAAATACGTTAGTGTGTTTTCCTAAAGAGTTGAAATGAGCTTGCTGCATATTCTACAAGTTATTTGTTAGCATTTGTAGCTTGTTTAATTTCTCTACATTGCAGCAACAGATCCGAGCGTTCCAGGGACATTCGAGCATTCTACACTGCAGCAAACAGGTAAGTTCATAACCGTAGGTTGGCCCTTAAGGCCCTACATCACGGAGGTACTAGGTTTCTTGTACTGTCGGGTTGTTTCAGGTAGAAAGGTTATAGTTATGTTCTAAGTTGTCTATGTCCTGTTTCACCGTATGTTCTGTTATTTCTGTCATCTACTCTCTGCCTGTTTAAGTTCAAACACTGTTCATGAATACACGTTTTCTCTGAAAGTCATGCAAAACCGATTTCTGTACACCGTTTGAAACTAAACAAGATAAAATCCGATTGAAATGTACCAGATTAAGTGCGAGACGGGGACTGGCCCCAGAACTGTTTACTGTACTGTATCCCTGAATGTGCCTGATAGTGAACCCTCCCCCTCCCCCACTGTTTGCCAGTTCCCCTATAAGCTCTACTTAATTCTACTGCCACTATAACTTAATGCTCTATACTGTCACCGTATTTCTGAAAAAACTGCATGCATAGCATTTTGCATCACTGCATTCTGATTATGTCCTTACTGAGTTTTAGACTCATAGGTGAACTCTCTGATGTAGGTACTGAACCTGAAATCGAGGACCTTGTTCCTCAAAATGACGATCTAATGTAATTGGTGGATCGAGCTCACAGGGTGGTTGCTGCAGTCAGACACAATTTTCTGTCCCGAGGTTTAAGTCTTGGTCTTTTAAGAAATGTTCATATCTGTAAAATCTTCTGAAATTCTGGTGTGTTTGTTTTAAAACTCTGTTGAGGTCCTGTGTTTTGTCTTAAAAACTTTGTAGGAAATTCTTTTGGACGTATATATAATGTATAAGTTCTGATGATCGAGTTTTAAATCTCTATTGACAGTTGTTAGTTGTTTCCTATGAAATGTCTTGAAAACATTCTGGAACTGCTTGAGTTCTCCCTTTTCAGGTCATGCATGGATGGTCTCGAATTTTAGAGCTATCCATGCAGTTTGTTTTCTTGAAATCTGTCATTTGTAATGAAGGTCTGAAACCTGTATGCCTTCTGTTGTGCTCGAGAACCATGTTTTGAATTGGTTTGAGAATCTGAGACTTTCATGTTTTCTGTTCCTTAAGCTCTCTGTCTATATGTTTTCTGTTAAAAGTTGTCAAATTCTGGCCCTTTTAAACTGCATCTTCCGATCACGTTTAATGCATCCACCGATAGTCACTGTTCACATTTTGTCTTATCTCATCCACCGGTGAACAGTTGATTTCATCAGTCTTAGTTACTTCTACTGGTTTCATCTGTCTCTCAGTTTAACTTCATCTTCTGACGACATCATCTCCTCTTCCGATGACGTCACCATAGCTTTTCTTCCGCCGATTACGTTTACTGCCTTTATCTGCCGATGACGTCATCACATCTTCTGATGACGTCATCACATAATCCGATTTCGTTTAATGCCTGTATCTAGCATCTGACGTCATCTCCTCTTCCGATGACGTCATCCACTATTTTCATCTCCTGCCGATTACATTTAATGCCTACATCTTCCGATGACGTCATCACCTTCTGCCGATTTCGTTTACTATCTGTATCTGCCGATGACGTCTTCACATCTTCCGGTTGACGTCATCCATCTTCCGGCTGACGTCATCACCTTATCCGATCTCAGCTGCTGTCTGTTCCTTCCGGCTGACGTCATCTCCGCTTCTGCCTTTGCATTTATATCTTCCGGCTGACGTTATTCAAGTCTTCCGCCCAGTTTTAAACTAAGTCTTTCCGCCAGATTTCTACCTACGCCTTCCGACTTCATTCCCTGTTTTTTTTTCTGCTGTTATTTATACTCTGTCACTCACTATAGTTTCTCCCCTCTGTAAAGCTATGCTCTTTTAGGGTTTTCATTGCAAGTGCATGTTTTCTGTCATTCGGTTCTGTTTTCCGTTAAAGTTTTAAAAGTTCAGTTGGCTTTCATAAGTTGTTCCAGTAACGCTGTCTGTTCTGTTTATGTTCAAAAAATAATTAGTCACCGTTTTTCCGTCCACTGTCCCAGAGTGATGGCTCCGATCTCTGACTCCGATCGGGTTCAGTTTCGGGCTGTCACAGTTATGGTATCAGAGAGACAAGGTTTTAAAACCGATTCTGTGAAATGTCTGACTGCGCAACCCGCCACGTGAGATTGCTCCACCAACTGTAAGTGTTTAAATTCCTGTCAAAGTTCTGTTTATTAAATTAGGTTACTCTGTTTATAGGGTTTATTAGAAATGGTGAGAGGACATCAAGAAGAGTCAAGCGAAAGCTCTCGAGCCATTGACCGACTGACCGAACTGGTGGATGCACAGTCATGCATGGTTGAACGTATGATGACCAGAGAAGATGATAGAAACAATAACCATGGGAATAACAATCATGATAATGCGCCGCGAGACAACAGTGGAGACAGATTCTGGCGACTCCAGCCGCCTGCATTTGATGGAATGTCTACTGACCCGACCCGTGCTGAAACCTGAATTCGAACAATGGAGAAAATGTTTGGATATGCAGAAGTAGAAGACAACAAGAAAGTTATTTGCGCCACGTTCTATCTCACCGAAAGTGCGGGATTTTGGTGGGACACAGTGCAGTCAACTACAGTGGCATTAAGCTGGGAAGGATTCACGAAGATCTTCTACGAGAAGTACTTTGACCGGGGAGTGAGGAAGGAAAAGTTGCTTAAATTCTCTCGGCTGTGACAATATGGGTCAGTGGCTGAATATGTTCAGAAATTCGAGTCACTGTCCCGATATGCAACACATATGGTGGCCACCGATGAGAACAAGGTGCACCAATTCATTCAAGGATTAAAGATGGACCTTTTGCGAGGGATCACAACCGGAGGGTTCGATGAGGCACCGTACGTGAAGGTGGTGGCCAAGGCTTATCAGTTGGAGGCCTTAGAGATAAAGTCCCAGAGACAAAGTGATTCACCAAGAGGGATTATTCGAAATGTTCCTCAGCAACAACAGCAACAACCAAGAGGCCAAAATTTTCAACCTCAGCAGCAACAAAACAGGGGCATTAAGAGGCCCAATGAGACCATCACTTACCTAGACAAAGGAAAGAGACCGATGGGAGCTCCTCAGCCCACTATATGTCCACGGTGCCAGAGAAGCCACCAGGGCGAATGCAGGCTTATTATTGGCACTTTTTTCCGATGTGGCAAAGGAGGCCATCATGTCCGTGATTGCCCGATACCCGACACGAGACAAAATCAGGCCGTGTCAAGAGTTTTTGCAATGATGGAGGACGTTGATGATGCTGATCTGCACACAGCAATCATAGGTACAATTTCAGTATGTGATGCACCTGCCTATACCTTGTGGGACACGGGGGCCACACATTCTTTTGTGGCCATGGACTTCATAGTTAAACAGAGGTTTTGTAGTACGTCGTCAGATCAGCTCTACAGCATTATGCTACCGTCCGGAGAGTTTATGCACTCCGAGCAGGTGGTGCGGGGTGATATAGTGACGGTAGGAGACCAGAAATTGTACGCCAACCTTATCGTCATCGGTATGAAAGGGTACGATGTCATTCTGGGGATGGACTGGCTGTTTAGACATTATGCCACCATCAACTGTAGGTCCGGGCTAGTGTCGTTTAAACGCCCGAATGGAGTAGAGTTCTCCTATCAGGCAATACCAAAGAAACATAGTATGCCTGTCATATCCACCTTGAAAGCTCAACAGCTGATGAGGTCAGGAGGTGTCGGATTCCTTGCCAATATAGTAGATGTTCAAAGACAAGGTGAGGTGGAACTTCAAAATATTCCGGTAGTTCGAGACTTCTCAGAGGTCTTCCTGGATGACTTACCGGGATTGCCACCTGATCGTGAGATCGAGTTCGAGATTGATGTATATCCCGGTGCGGAACCAGTATCGAAGAATCCGTACCGTATGGCGCTAATTGAACTGAAGGAATTGAAGGCTCAACTGAAAGAGTTAGTGGACAAGGGTTTTGTGCGTCCTAGTTTCTCTCCGTGGGGTGCTCCCGTCTTATTTGTTAAGAAGAAGGATGGGTTCCTACAAATATGTATTGACTACCGTGAGCTGAACAAGTTAACGTTCAAGAATAAGTACCCGTTGCCGAGAATCGATGACTTGTTTGACCAATTACAAGGGGCTCGGGTATTTTCTAAGATTGACTTGCGCTCCGGTTATTACCAGTTGAAGGTCAGAGCAAATGATATTCCAAAGACCGCC
Source organism: Begonia masoniana (assembly GCA_022432975.1). Lineage (NCBI taxonomy): Eukaryota > Viridiplantae > Streptophyta > Magnoliopsida > Cucurbitales > Begoniaceae > Begonia > Begonia masoniana. Next base: position 31,629,733 of record CM039509.1, read on the forward strand.
TTCAGGACCCGATACGGGCATTACGAGTTCTTGGTGATGTCGTTCGGGTTAACTAATGCTCCGGCGGCATTTATGGACTTGATGAACAGAATATTCCAGGACTATCTGGATAAATTTGTGATCGTATTTATCGACGACATCTTAGTGTATTCTAGAAGTGAAGCCGAACATGAGGGTCACTTGGCTATTGTATTGTCAATCCTAAAATAGCATCAATTGTATGTCAAGCTATCAAAGTGTGAATTCTGGCTGAATAGGATTAATTTCCTAGGCCACGTGGTGTCAGCAGAAGGAGTGTCCGTGGATCCAGCCAAGATTCTGGCAGTGAAAGAATGGCCAAGGCCGAGGAATGCAAGCGAGGTACGGAGCTTTATCAGACTAGCTGGTTATTACAGGAAATTCATCAAGGGATTTTCTGTGATAGCAAAACCCATGACCAGCTTGACAAGGAAAGAAATCAAGTTCAGATGGTCTGAAGCATGTGAGGTGAGCTTTCAGACACTTAAGCAGAAATTAACCACTGCTCCTCTGTTAGTATTGCCAGTTGAAGACGGCAAGTTCAGCGTATACTGTGATGCGTCAAAGATGGGCTTGGGGTGTGTACTAATGCAAGAAGGGAAGGTGGTAGCATACGCGTCCAGACAATTGAAGAGCCATGAAGAAAACTACCCTACTCACGACCTTGAGTTAGCGGCAGTTGTATTTGCGCTGAAGGTATGGAGACACCACCTATATGGACAGTCATGTGAGGTGTTTTCTGACCACAAGAGTTTGAAGTACCTCTTTACTCAGAAGGAGTTGAATATGAGACAGAGGCGGTGGTTAGAATTTTTAAAAGACTACGATGTTGAGATCAAATACCATCCTGGTAAAGCTAATGTGGTAGCTGATGCACTGAGCAGGATGCCAGCTACTATGCAACCAGTAATGTCGGCCGTATGGATGCCTTTGAGGACGGAGATAAAGAAGTTCGATATGGAGATAGTTTCTGGGCTATCGGCCATACTAGCAGACTTAACACTACGGCCTCCGTCCTGGACCGAGTTAAGGAGGCCCAGAAGACCAATTCAAAGGAGATGGCTGACATGGTGAGCAAGGTACCAATGGCTTCTTCCGATTTCAGTTATTCGGGAGATGGTATTCTTAAGTTTAGAGATAGATGGTATGTTCCGAAAGATGAGGAGTTACGGAAGAACATCTTGTCGGAAGCCCACTCATCCCCTTTCTCTGTGCATCCTGGAAGCACGAAGATGTATCAAGACTTAAAACTTCACTTCTGGTGGCCGAATATGAAGAATGAAGTGGCCAAGTATGTGGAGTCTTGTATGATATGTCAACAGGTCAAAGCTGAACATCAACGACCAAGTGGAATGCTTCAACCTCTTCCGATTCCCGAATGGAAATGGGAGAACATTACGATGGACTTTGTTGTTGGCCTTCCAAGGACAGCTAAAGGCCACAATAGCATATGGGTCATAGTGGACAGATTGACGAAGTCGGCCCATTTTCTACCTGTGAAGACGACGTACTCCATGGATCAGTATGCAGAGCTGTATATTAGCGAGATTATTAAACTGCATGGTGTTCCTGTGTCGATCGTCTATGACCGTGATCCCAGATTCACTTCCAGGTTTTGGAAAAGTTTGCAGAACTCTTTGGGTACGAAGTTGAATTTCAGCACGGCATTTCATCCACAGACTGACGGACAATCTGAAAGAACAATCCAAATACTGAAAGATATGCTAAGATCGTGCGTACTGGAATTTCATGTTCCTTGGAGTAGATACTTGCCACTCGTGGAGTTTGCATACAACAATAGCTATCAGGCTACGATAGGTATGGCTCCATATGAAGCCCTGTACGGTAGAAAGTGTAGATCCCCATTGTGTTGGGATGAGGTCGGAGAAACCAAGCTTATCGGCCCTAAGATATTACAGCAGATGTCTGAGGTGATAACTGCTATCAAGCAACGAATAAAGATTGCTCAGAGTCGACAGAAGAGTTATGCGGACAATAGAAGAAGAGACTTAGAGTTTGCCGAAGGCGATGAAGTATTCCTGAAGGTGTCGCCTTTTAAGGGCGTAATGAGATTCGGTAAGAAAGGAAAGCTCAGCCCATGGTTCATTGGCCCTTTTGATGAGCTCCGACCTGCAAATAGGACTCAAGAACTCGAAGAAGATCGTTAGCTCCGGGTGACACAAATCCGAGAAAACCGAGAGTGGAAAATGTAAAAGAAATATCAAACGTGCTCGAAATTTAATGAAATTTTAGGTGAATCTTGTGAAGTGAGTGAGGTGTGTGCTGGTGAAAATCGTGGTCCATATTCGTTAAGATGAAGGATTTATATAATGTTTTCCGAGAATCGGCCGGTGAGTGCTTCAATGGAGCTTCCGGCAAGAGTTTCTTCCAAGGAAGATAACTCGATTCAAGGAATCGGTTAAGGCCACTCCTTGCTGTTTTCCGCTCTCAAAAGAGTGGAGAAGGAGGTGGCAAAATCCACTCCAACTAGCTACCAAGCTAGAAGAATGGTTCGGGGGCGCAACCCCTCGGTTGTTGTCAACCGAGCTTACCTTGGAAGCTCTTTGCTCCAAGCTTCTTCTTCTATTGAGAGAGAAATCCGTTGGTGCTCATAAATCAACCAAAAAAGTTACAAACACCAATGCCATGAATATATAGACCTAATGGTGGGCTTTGGCTTGGGCTTGGGCTTGGGCTTTGGCTTGGGCATATCTTCAACTTCAATGGGCCAAACCAAGCCACCAACTAATCCTATCATTCATCTAATCCTAACATCCATATAATCCTAACATGCATCTAATCCTAGCATGCATCTAATAAAGTTTAAACAAGAAGGCCAACGTTTGCCAATAAGTTTGAAATTTCAAAAAAGCAACAAATATTAAAGCTCGGGAAGACAAATTCCCATGTGAGCATTAAAGGGCCTTTAGTCTTTCCACATGAGGAGATGCTTCGGTTGGTCAACGTCTCCAGCTTTAATCTCCCACTTCAAGTCGTCCACGGTGTCCTCCAAGTCTTCACACGAACCATGACCTACAAAAGAGACAAGTGTGTTAGTCAAATTGTGAACTCGGGTCTTGGATCGTGTAATGGGCCTACGGAGCACATCATCCTCCCCAGGTGATTGAGGATTTGACCTCAAATCCTTTAAATCAGGCCTATCGGAGTTTTCTTCATCGCTGATATAGGGTGAGAGGTCCATGACATTGAACGTTGCCGATACTCCGTAATCTCCAAGCAGTTCAATCTTATAAGCGTTATTATTGATCCACTGCAACACCTTGAAGGGTCCATCCGCACGAGGAAGAAGTTTAGATTTTCTTTTGTCGGGGAATCTATCTTTTCGTAGGTGCAACCAAACTAAATCTCCTTCATTGAAGATAACCTCTTTTCGGCCTTTGTTTACTCGTTTGGCCACGCTCGCATTTCTCTTCTCGATGGCTTGACGCACGTTCTCATGTAATTTCTTAATTTGTTCAGCCTTGTTTGCTCCTGATGGGTTGGCCAGTTCATTAATGGGTAACGGAACAAGGTCCAACGGTGTACATGGATTAAACTCATAGGCAACCTCAAAGGGCGTTTGCTCAGTAGTGGAATGAAGGGTGCGATTGTAGGAAAATTCCAATCCGGGAAGGACTACATCCCAACTGGATAGTTTCTTACCTACAATACTGCGTAAGAGGGAGCCTAAGGTCCTGTTAACAACTTCCATTTGCCCATCAGTTTGGGGGTGGAAAGATGTGCTAAAACACAGCTTCGTCCCCAACTTCTTCCATAAAATGGTCCAGAAGGAGCTCAAAAATTTAGTGTCCCGGTCCGACACTATGGAATGCGGTATACCATGTAGGCGAACGATCTCTTTGAAAAATAAGTCAGCTATAGAAAAGGCGTCGTCCGTTTTTGCACAAGGAATGAAATGTGCCATCTTAGAGAAACGATCCACAACCACCATGATCGAATCCTTATTACGAGCAGTTCATGGCAACCCCAAAATGAAGTCCATACTAACTTCAGTCCAAGGGTGTGAAGGAATGGGTAAGGGCATATACAATCCTTGTGGTAGAACCTTACTCTTGGCTTTCTTGCACACGATGCATGTCTCCACCATGCGGTGCACGTCTCTTTTCATATGTGGCCAAAAGAAGTGTTCCTTAAGCATATCGAGGGTCTTCTTCTCCCCGAAATGACTCGCTAATCCTCCACAATGGGCTTCTTTTACAAGACATCGCCTTAAGCTTCCTTGCGGAATACATAATTTTCCCGCCCTTAATAAATAGTCGTCCATAAGTCGATATTCTCCTTCAGTCTTTTCCTTGCACTTGGTGTAATAAGATCCGAAATCAGGGTCAGATTCGTAACTATGCTTGATCCATTCAAATCCAAAGAATCGAGTCCCTAATTCGGTAAGAAGAATGCGTTTCCTCGAAAGTGCGTCGGCGACTACATTATTTTCCCCCTTCACATACTTTAGAATGTACGGAAACCTCTCCAAGAATTCCACCCACTTAGCATGCCTCTTGTTTAACTTGTGCTGACCCTTGATATATCGTAAAGCTTGATGGTCAGTATTGATAACAAATTCTCTTGACAAGAGGTAATGCTGCCAGTGCTCTAATGCTCTAATAATAGCATAAAATTCCTTATCATAAGTTGAGTAATTGAGCACGGCTCCTTTCAATTTCTCACTAAAGTATGCAATGGGCTTCCCTTCTTGCATGAGTACGGCTCCAATGCCAACTCCGGCAGCATCACTCTTAATTTCAAATACCTTGTTAAAGTCGGGGAGTGATAAAACAGGCGAGTGGCATAACTTATCCTTGATTAGCTCAAAGCTCTTTTGACAAACCGGGGTCCAAGTAAACTCTTTTCCCTTCTTAGTGCAATCAGTGAGCGGTGAGACATTGAACTAAAGTCTTTTATGAACCTCCGGTAAAAAGAGGCCAGACCATGGAAGCTACGTAATTCGGTTAAAGAGTTGGGGGTAGGCCAATCCTTAATAGCCTTGATCATGTCAACATCGGCTTCCATACCATCTTTAGAAATGACAAACCCTAGGAAATAAACTTTATCTTGCACGAATGAGCATTTGCTTAAATTTCCAAATAATTGGGCTTTTCGTAGGGTTTGGAAAAGTACACTAAGATGGTTGAGGTGTTGTGGGAGGTCTAGACTGTACACCAAAATATCGTCAAAATAGACAACAATAAATTTTCCTAGGAAATCTTTCAGCACGTTGTGCATAAGTCTCATGAAGGTACTGGGCGCGTTAGATAACCCGAAGGGTATCACCATCCACTCAAAAAGCCCGTACTTAGTCTTAAATGCCGTCTTCCACTCGTCACCTTCTTTCATTCTAATTTTGTGGTAACCGCTCTTAAGGTCCACCTTAGAAAATATTGAGGCTCCACTGAGCTCATCCAACATATCCTCGAGCCTTGGAATAGGGTATCTATATTTTACGGTAATTTGATTCACGGCTCGGCAATCAACACACATCCTCATTGTGCCGTCTTTCTTAGGTACCAATAGTGAGGGAACTGCGCAGGGGCTCATGGACTCTCGTATGTATCCTTTATCCAATAAATCTTGAACTTGATCTTGGAGTTTCTTGGTTTCTTCGGGGTTCATTCTATAGGCCGGTCTATTAGGTAGGGTGGCCCCGGGTATGAGGTCAATTTGATGTTCTATACCACGTAGAGGTGGTAATCCTTGGGGCAATTCCTCAGGAAACACATCTTGGAATTGATTGAGCAACTTCTTTACAGGATCAGGGATTACTCCTAGCTCCATAACTCTATCTCGAAATAGTATAAGGATTATGGGATCTCCTCGAAGCACCGATGCCTCTATCTCCGATCTAGTCATAAAAAGATTTGCTTTATTCTTCGCTTCTTTTCTAGCGGCATCGTCTTTGGATATTTCCTCGGGGGTCAAAGGTGCTAACTTAATTGTTTTACCACCAAACTTAAGGGAATAGTAGTTAGAATATCCATCGTGGTTCACTCTTCGATCAAATTGCCAGGGTCGTCCAAGAAGCAAGTGGCTAGCACTCATGGGCACGACATCACATAAAACAGAATCTTGATATTTTCCCATAGCAAAATCTACTCTCACTTGTCGAAAGACCTTAACATCATCCCTATCATCTAACCATCGTAACTTATAAGAGTGGGGATGCGTAGTCGTCTCTAATCCTAACTTCTTAACTAACTCATCAGATGCCACGTTGGCACAACTTCCTCCATCTATAATTAAAGAGCATATCTTATCCTTGATAACACATCTACTATGAAAGATATTCTCACGTTGGCAATTTTCTCCTGAATTCTTAGTCACAAGGACTCGTCTCCTAACCATCAACAAGGGTCCCTCAGGAGCGCGCACGACTTCATCCTCAGTGTCACTCTCCTCGACATCTTTGTCCTCTACTCCTACCTCGTGGTCATCCTCACTCTCAACTTCTCCCGTATCTTCCTTGATAATCATCACCCGTCGATTCGGACATTGAGCCATATAATGACCTAGACCTTGACATTTATAACACTTGATTTCTCTCGCTCTAAGTGGGTTGGCTTATCGACTAAAGTTTTGCTACTGGACTCCTTAAGTGGCCAACTAGGGTTAAAAGGCTTCTTTCCTTCAGCCTTGTCAAAGGGCTTGATTGGCACGGGTGACTTAGGGGTGACTTTGGGTGGAATGTTGAGGGTAAACTTAGGAGGGTAGGTGGATTTCCTCTTTCTATTGAGCTGTCGCTCAATCGTCATAGCCATATGAACAATTGCATCTAAAAACTCTGCCGGGTGTATTTCAACGGTGTCTCCTATATCTCTATTCAATCCCCGAATGAATCTAGCAATAACTTGCTCCTCAGGTTCTTCCATATCTACTCGTATCCTTAGAGTTTCAAATTCAGCTAGGTAAGCCTCAACGGATCGAGTTCCTTGTCGTAAGTTTTGGATTTGAAGGAATAGATCTTGACGGTAATGGGTGGGTATGAACCTCTTAGTCATGAGCGACTTCATTGCTCTCCATGTCGTAATGGGGGTATCTCCTATCCGTCGTCTTTGGAGCTTAATATTGGACCACCAGAGGGCCGCATATCCCGATAGCTCTACGGATACTAATTGGATCTTTACTTTATCGGAGTACTCATAATAGTCGAAAACTTTCTCTACCTTATCAATCCATTCTAGAAAGGTATCTCCATCGCATGTCCCGTCAAATGGAGGTATATGTAGCTTGACATTTCTAAGGTCCTCTTGATCCTTTCGTCTACTTGGTCGAAAAGTCTCTTCATCATCTAAGGTCCATTCTTTCTCCTCCTCATAAAGCGGGTTTCTTCTCCTAGGATACGCAGGTATTTCTTCGTCCGAGGTGGGATATGGTTCTTGAAATCGTCTCCTAGGATTTCCGGGTCTAAATCGAGGTAGGTGTTCTCGGGTCGCTTCATTTGGAATTCTCGTATTAAGGACTTCCATTATGTGTTTCATGCTAAGGGTTAAGTCTTTAAGTTGTTGGCTTATATGGTTAACTTCTCCACTAAGACCATCTAACTGTCCTTGCATGCTAGACTCTCCCTCTTGTGGGGTGTGAGTCTCGGGTTGGGGAATGTCATTGTCCCGGTTTGGTTCTTGATTCATATCTTGGTTTAGCTCTCGGTTAATTGCACTCCTAGTCTTCATTCATGTGAATAATGAAGTTTTAGGAAGGAAATATTAATTAGGTTCAAGTTGATCACGGGTGTTAGGGAAGGTAAAGGTGGGAAACCTAACTAGAATTTCAATCCAGAAATTATGACACCCGTGTAGATCTTTTTGATAGCTTCGATTTGCCAGGTGGCTCGTCGAAAACTGACACTTGTAGCAAAAGTTATGGCCGTTTTAGTGGGGAAAGGTCAAATTCATTAACAAACAAGCTTTAAATACACTAAACAGAGATAATCAATTCGTACGTGCTTTTAACGTTTTAGTGAACTTAATACATATGTTCCCAAACATGCAATTACAAGCAAATATCTTACCAACAGAACCTTATTAATTTAAATCTCATCCAAACACAGTGAAAGCGACATAAAGCAAACACCAAAAGTAGAGGCTAGTTTAGGTTATGCACTTTTACTTAACTTTCACTCCTTTTAGCAACATTTTCCTTTACCAATGTAATTCAAATTAAAAGGCAAATATTCTCAGCAAATTAATGTACTAAGATTGTATCAACGGAACATTATAAACATGAAGCTCGGATTTAAATATGCAACAGCATTAAACTAGAATACTAAAAGACAACTTAAACCACTAAACAATAACTTAAACCACTAAACAGCAACACGAAATGATGTTAATCAAAAATATTTCTTAATGCTCAGATCTGTGATTATAACAACATGTTCTTAAGTGCTGGAAAAGTGAGATCCACAGCAGCCAAGTCAGCAAACCAAAAAGAGAAAGAAAACAGCAAGTACTAAGTTTGTTAGGGTTTGTTCTACCAAAAAGGGAAGGAAAATAAGCAACACGAAAATGGTGGAATACTTTTCAAAAACTCAAGCTCAAAGTTGCAGACAACTAATAAAAAATGTTCTGGAAATGATCTTTGCAAGAACTAAAAGAAACTAAAAGAGAAAGTAAGAAAAACAGCAAGAACACCAAACCGAAAATGAAGAACAGCAAGCACCCGGTTTTGGTGCCTTGGTTTTGGGCAACCAAATGGGTTTGGAAAACCAAACCGATCTGGTTTCCCTCACCCTAAGGGAGCTATCCAAGCTCTGATACCACCTGATGAGCTCCGACCTGCAAATAGGACTCAAGAACTCGAAGAAGATCGTTAGCTCCGGGTGACACAAATCCGAGAAAACCGAGAGTGGAAAATGTAAAAGAAATATCAAACGTGCTCGAAATTTAATGAAATTTTAGGTGAATCTTGTGAAGTAAGTGAGGTGTGTGCTGGTGAAAATCGTGGTCCAGATTCGTTAAGATGAAGGATTTATATAATGTTTTCCGAGAATCGGCCGGTGAGTGCTTCAATGGAGCTTCCGGCAAGAGTTTCTTCCAAGGAAGATAACTCGATTCAAGGAATCGGTTAAGGCCACTCCTTGCTGTTTTCCGCTCTCAAAAGAGTGGAGAAGGAGGTGGCAAAATCCACTCCAACTTGCTACCAAGCTAGAAGAATGGTTCGGGGGCGCAACCCCTCGGTTGTTGTCAACCGAGCTTACCTTGGAAGCTCTTTGCTCCAAGCTTCTTCTTCTATTGAGAGAGAAATCTGTGGGTGCTCATAAATCAACCAAAAAAGTTACAAACACCAATGCCATGAATATATAGACCTAATGGTGGGCTTGGGCTTGGGCTTGGGCTTGGGCTTTGGCTTGGGCATGTCTTCAACTTCAATGGGCCAAACCAAGCCACCAACTAATCCTATCATTCATCTAATCCTAACATCCATATAATCCTAACATGCATCTAATCCTAGCATGCATCTAATAAAGTTTAAACAAGAAGGCCAACATTTGCCAATAAGTTTGAAATTTCAAAAAAAGCAACAAATATTAAAGCTCGGGAAGACAAATTCCCATGTGAGCATTAAAGGGCCTTTAGTCTTTCCACATGAGGAGATGCTTCGGTTGGTCAACGTCTCCAGCTTTAATCTCCCACTTCAAGTCGTCCACGGTGTCCTCCAAGTCTTCACACGAACCATGACCTACAAAAGAGACAAGTGTGTTAGTCAAATTGTGAACTCGGGTCTGGGATCGTGTAATGGGCCTACGGGGCACATCACCTTTTCCCATCCTGAAGCATGTGGGAAACATGGCTTATAAACTACAGTTGCCAGCATCGATGGATGGGGTCCACAATGTCTTCCATGTTTCGATGCTGAGAAAATGTGTACGAGATCCAACTCAGATCGTGAAACAGGTGGACTTTGATATCATGCCGACACTGACGTATGAAGAAAGGCCCATACAGATATAGGATATGTCACTCAAAGTATTGCGAAACAAGGTGGTTCCACTGGTAAAAGTGTTATGGCGCAACCACAATCTGGAGGAAGCCACATGGGAAAGGCAAGCAGATGTCAGGGCCCAGTATCCGGAGCTATTCGCTTAGGCAAATTTTGGGGACAAAATTTCTGTTAAGGTGGGTGGAATGTAACACCCGGCATTTTGCCATGTAATAGTTTTCCCGGATCATTTAATCGGGATTAATATTATATTAATACAAAGGAGTGTTTTGGTGGAACTGTTGGAATAATTGTGGAGAACTAAACTAATGTGTAACTAAACAAAACATTAAGTTTAAAATGCATGGAAGGGCAATTTGGAGAAAAATTAAGGTTGGTGGGAGTGAGCCAATGGTTGAGTGACATCTGGCGACTTGATGAAGAAGCTAAGTCTTCCTCCTACGTGAAACTCTCACTTCTCATCTGTTTCTTCCCACTGCTCTTTTTTTTCTCTTCCTGGCGATTTTGACAAAGCACCAACACTTTGTTTCCTTGTTTTTCTTCTGTTTCCTTCAACCAAGGTAATCATCTACGGAAGTTATTGATTTTGGACAAGTTTAATGCGAGTTTTCACTGGGGTTTAGGGTTATTAATTCCGTGAAAACTCACTGTTTTGGATGAAAATACGTTAGTGTGTTTTCCTAAAGAGTTGAAATGAGCTTGCTGCATATTCTACAAGTTATTTGTTAGCATTTGTAGCTTGTTTAATTTCTCTACATTGCAGCAACAGATCCGAGCGTTCCAGGGACATTCGAGCATTCTACACTGCAGCAAACAGGTAAGTTCATAACCGTAGGTTGGCCCTTAAGGCCCTACATCACGGAGGTACTAGGTTTCCTGTACTGTCGGGTTTTTTCGGGTAGAAAGGTTATAGTTATGTTCTGAGTTGTCTATGTCCTGTTTCACCGTATGTTCTGTTATTTCTGTCATCTACTCTCTGCCTATTTAAGTTCAAGCACTGTTCATGCATACACGTTTTCTCTGAAAGTCATGCAAAACCGATTTCTGTACACCGTTTGAAACTAAACAAGATAAAATCCGACTGAAATGTACCAGGTTAAGTGCAAGACGGGGACTGGCCCCAGAACTGTTTACTGTACTGTATCCCTAAATGTGCCTGATAGTGCACCCTCCCCCTCCCCCACTGTTTGCCAGTTCCTCTATAAGCTCCACTTAATTCTACTGCCACTGTAACTTAATGCACTGTACTGTCACCGTATTTCTAAAAAACTGCATGTATAGCATTTTGCATCACTGCATTCTGATTATGTCCTTACTGAGTTTTAGACTCATAGGTGAACTCTCTGATGTAGGTACTGAACCTGAAACCGAGGACCTTGTTCCTCAAAATGACGATCTGATGTAATTGGTGGATCGAGCTCACAGGGTGGTTGCTGCAGTCAGACACAATTTTCTGTTCTGAGGTTTAAGTCTTAGTCTTTTAAGAAATGTTCATATCTGTAAAATCTTCTGAAATTCTGGTGTGTTTGTTTTAAAACTCTGTTGAGGTCCTGTGTTTTGTCTTAAAAATTCTGTTGGACGTATATATAATGTATAAGTTCTGATGATCGAGTTTTAAATCTCTGTTGATAGTTGTTAGTTGTTTCCTGTGAAATGTCTTGAAAACATTCTGGAACTGCTTGAGTTCTCCCTTTTCAGGTCATGCATGGATGGTCTCGAATTTTAGAGCTATCCATGCAGTTTGTTTTCTTGAAATTTGTCATTTGTAATGAAGGTCTGAAACCTGTATTCCTTCTGTTGTGCTCGAGAACCATGTTTTGAATTGGTTTGAGAATCTGAGACTTTCATGTTTTCTGTTCCTTAAGCTCTCTGTCTATATGTTTTCTGTTAAAAGTTGTCAAATTCTGCCCCTTTTAAACTGCATCTTCCGATCACGTTTAATGCATCCAGCGATAGTCACTGTTCACATTTTGTCTTATCTCATCCACCGGTGAACAGTTGATTTCATCAGTCTTAGTTACTTCTGCCGGTTTCATCTGTCTCTCAGTTTAACTTCATCTTCCGACGACGTCATCTCCTCTTCCGATGACGTCACCATAACTTTTCTTCCGCCGATTACGTTTACTGCCTTTATCTGCCGATGACGTCATCACATCTTCCGATGACGTCATCACATAATCCGATTTCGTTTAATGCCTGCATCTACCGCTGACGTCATCTCCTCTTCCAATGATATCATCCACTGTTTTCATCTCCTGCCGATTACATTTAATGCCTATATCTTCCGATGATGTCATCACCTTCTGCCGATTTCGTTTACTATCTGTATCTGCCGATGACGTCTTCACATCTTCTGGTTGACGTCATCCATCTTCCGGCTGACGTCATCACCTCATCCGATTTCAGCTGCTGTCTGTTCCTTCCGGCTGACGTCATCTCCGCTTCTGCCTTTGCATTTATATCTTCCGGCTGACGTCATTCAAGTCTTCCGCCCAGTTTTAAACTAAGTCTTTCCGCCAGATTTCTGCCTATGCCTTCCGACTTCATTCCCTATTTTTTTTTCTGCTGTTATTTATACTCTGTTACTCACTGTAGTTTCTCCCCTATGTAAAGTTATGCTCTTTTAGGGTTTGCATTGACAGTGCATGTTTTCTGTCATTCGGTTCTGTTTTCCGTTAAAGTTTTAAAAGTTCAGTTGGCTTTCATAAGTTGTTCCAGTAACGCTGTCTGTTATGTTTATGTTCAAAAAAAAATTAGTCACCGTTTTTCCGTCCACTGTCCAAGAGTGATGGCTCCGATCCCGAACTCCGATCGGGTTCGGTTTCGGGCTGTCACATTTATTGACTACAGAAGTAGAATATTTAGCTATAACTGAATCTTCCAATGAAGTTAGGTGGATTGAAAGGTTCCTTCTACAAGAGTTGAGACTTTAACAAAAAATAAATAAATTCTATAATCAAAGTGCTATTCATCGATGCAAGAGTTTGATTTTTCATGCTAGATCTAAACATATTAATGTTTGATACCATTGGGTGCAAGATAAAGTGCATTGTTTGTTGACAATATTCACATAGATGAGAATGAGTTTGATATGATAATAAAGTCATTACTTAATAATGAGGTTTAGAATTGGAAGTGCATTGTTTGTTGACAATATTCACATAGATGAGAATGAGTTTGATATGATAATAGAGTCATTACTTAAGAATAAGGTTTAGAATTGCAAGCAAAAAGCAGGAATGGTGAGTTCTGCTTCATATTTGAGGTGGGTCCATCACATCACATAATTAAGCAAAAAAGATAAGTGTTGTTTTTAAAAACAAATTTGAAGGGAGAGAAAAAGATAGAGGATGAAATTGGAGTGAGAGTAATCTACATAGAGAAGAAGAAAATGAAAAAGGAAAAAGGAAAAAGGAAATTATTCTTATGGGTTTTTTTTTATCTTTGCATGCAATATCAAACAATCAATTTTTCTCTATTTCAGTAAAAATTTTAGGAGGTTCTTGTATATACAAGTTCTACAGTTCTATCGGTTCTTATTTTAGAATAACCTATGTCACTTGATTTGTGTTATCAATTAGTTTTGTGAAATCGGTCATAGGATTCCTCCTCTCCCTCTTAGTTTCTTTCTTTGCCAAAGGAGGTGAAGTCCATAAGCTTTTTATAGAACAATTTTTCAAATTCTTTTATAAAATTATTATTATATACACGTTGGTTGTTTGCCTCATTCGAGGTGGACCCATCGCATCACCTAATATAAAAAATATGAGACAAGCGTTGGATTAAAAAGAGATTTAAAGAGAAAGTTCGATAGAGAAAAATTTTTAGTGGGAGAGCACAACAGAGAGATGAAAAAAAGAAAACAAAATTCTTAGGGTTTTTCAATATTTGCGTGCAGCATCGAATGATCGATTTTTTTTTTTTTTTTTTATTCAATATTGGAGAGGTTCTTCGTATAGACAAGATCTACAATACTATCAGTATTGATTTTTGAATAGTCTCAGTCACTTGGGTTGTGTCATTAATTGGTTTGATAAGATCGTTTTATTTTTCTCTAGTTTTTTAAAAATATTGATTGTTGAGTCTATTGCTTTTGTTATTGTTGCTCCTAGTTTATTCTATAAAGAATTAATGTGTACTCATTATTATGTAGTGGAAGATCATATCAGATTTTAGTTTTGTAGTCACATTGTCGAACTACGTTAAAAATTTAGTGTCACATTATTTTTTTACTTTATTTTTTAAAATCTATTTTAAATTAACAAGGAGAAAAAATGAATTTTTCTACTACGTAATCAAATTTATAAACTGTTTTTCTAACAATACATAATCTCTTAATTTCTTATTAGTTGGAAAGCTAAATATCACAACGTTACCCATAAAACGTTTAGATTTCTATAGGATAAGAAATTAAGGAATTATGTATATCAACAGCACTACCCATTTAAAACTATCTCAAATTCTTACCACCCCAGTAATTTTTACTTTTTACCAACCTTGTCTAATTAACACAGTGATATTCCATGCGGCGTTAAATCTGATTTGGTAACTGACCGAATTGAAGAAATGAAAGTTACCAAGACTATTTAAGGTTTTCGTTTTCTGTGAAAACTGATTGATGATGGAGTTTTGATTTTCGTGGGAAAAGCTTTATTCGTTTCTTGTGCCGTCGGTTTTCTTTCACTCTCATCGCTTCTGCATTTGAGTTAGTGATTGTTTTACACACTCAACTTAATCTGTGGATTTCATTGTTCTACTGAGTGTGTTGTGTATTGCATCCGAGGACTTCGATCTGGTGTTCCAGGAGGTGTCCCAGGAGGCAATATTATTTGTTCTTCATTGAAGCTCAGTCTCGGGAGGAGGCTGCATCCGAACTCGGGAGGAGTTCTGTTTCTTAGACAAGGGGGAGCTTGTCGTTTTTGATCGTGGGCGAGGGGATCTTGCCATAACACGAGTTTCGGGAGGAACCAACAACAATGGGATCTTATTGTTATCTAGATCTTGGGAGAGGTCGTTCTAAAGTTGAGGGTATCTCGCAAAAATAGTTTCCTTGGGGAAGTTAGCTAGAGGTGGCGACAAAGATAAGAGGGAGTCTTTATTTGTATAAGTCCAATTGTCTTGTAAATTCGTGAACTCAAAGAAATGTTTTTATATCTGGGCGTGGCCCCACAGACGTAGGCTGGTTGCCGAACTGCGTTACCAACCTCCTGTGTCATTTATTTCCGCGTTTTTATATTGTCCATCATTGCATTTATCATCGGTGTCACACGTAACACCTTGTAACACCATCTGTGACACCGCAGAACTAATCGTAATTTTGCAATTGGTATGCTAACCACTCGATTTGAGAATTTAAATATGCAGGAAGATGAGACTATTGGCAAGTTCAATGCAAAGTTATGTGATATAGCCAATGATACATTTGCTCTCGGCGAGATGATTTTCGAAGAAAAACTTGTTCGAAAAACTCTACGGTCTTTACCACAGAGATTTGCCTATAAAGTTACTTCCATAGAAGAAGCCAAAGATGTGTCTAAAATGAAGCTTGAAGAGTTGATGGGATCTCTTAGAACTTTCGAGATGAATCTTGGAGGAGCATCGAAATAAAGAAAGCAAAAGGAGTAACTTTAAAAACAGAGGTCCAGAATTACAGCGAGCATGATGAAGATGATTTGGAGGAATCTCTAGCCCTGCTTTCGAAGAATTTCAGCAGAGTTATGAAGAGATTTGGAAGGAATACTCGCGGTGTCAAGCAGGGTGTCACACACTTCAAAAATGGTTCTTCAAGCAACAAGAAGCACAGAGAAGAAAATTATGTGTCTGATCAACCTGTAAAGAATAAAGGTATTCAGTGCAAAGAATGTGAAGGATTTGGGCATATACAAGCAGAATGTGCTAACACCTTGAAGAAAAAGAAGAATTCTCTGAATGCAACCTGGAGTTAGGATGAGTCAGAAAACGAAGATGAATTTCAAAGCAACCATGCGGCGCTTGCTAGAAAGATAGAACATGAAGAAAATGGCAGTGTTATACAGGGTGTCACAGACGGATTTTCTAGTAATAGTGATGAAGATGAAGAACCAGTCACAGAAGAAGATCTTATTGGAGAATATAAGTTTCTGCATGAGAAATGGACCGAGCTTATTAAAGTAAATCAGCTTCTACACACACAGATTAGAAATTTGAAGGATGAGAAGAACAATCTTCAAAATGTTATTGATGATTTGGAGACAAAGCTGAAAGCAGTCAGGATGAGTAATGATTTAACAAATGAGATAAGCTCATGTGAAGAAGAATGTCAAAATTCTAAATTCTCCGGATTTCTCGTAAACCTCTCGGAATTGCACATGAATCTCGGGCACCAAAAATTTTTCTCCCACCAACGGAGTAGCGTTGTGAAAGGAGAAGAAGGTACGTTGGCAGAGATGACTCGAGTAATGCTACATGAAAGAGATGTCCTCAAAAATTCTGGGTGAGGTATGAATCCAGCTGTTATTACCATTATCGGGTGTATCTCGCGGTAAAACTTCTATAAACCTATGAGATATGGAAAGGTAACAACTCCAATTCTTAATTATTTTCCTCCGTTGGCAGCTCTGCTTTGTGTGAATGACAGGAACACAGTGGGGAAACTTGATCTTACAGAGTGAGACGGCATATTCTCGGTTTATGCTTTACAAAGAGTCGTGTGCCTATCGGGTTACAACAACAGAACTCGAACTGTCATCGAATCTGTAAATGTTCAAGTGGACGACTCTCTAGACACAACTCAGAATCCAAAAGATGATGCAGACCACATTTTAAATAATGAAGGCGCTAGTGTTTCACCCGGTGTCACAGAGGGTGTCTCAGGTGGTGTCCCGAATCAAACAGAGACTATTGATGAAGTAGAAGCTGATATCACACGACACAGACAACCATCTACACGTGTTCAGAAGAATCATCCTACAGATGAGATTATTGGTGGTCTGAATGATGGTATGCGAACCAGAGATAAGCCGAGGTTGAATTATCGAGACACGATCCAAATGACATGCTTTACTTCAACGATCGAGCCAAAGAATGTGAAAGAAGCATTGCTAGATGAGTACTGGATAGGAGCTATGCAAGAAGAACTCAGTCAATTCTCTCGAAATCAAGTTTGGGACTTAGTACCATGTCCTCTCGATGTTAACGTTATTGGTACTAAGTGGATTTACAAGAACAAGACCGATGAACATGGCAACATTACTCGCAATAAAGCTCGGCTAGTGGCTCAAGGGTATTCTCAGATTGAAGGAATTGATTTTGATGAAACATTCGCTTCGGTTGCTCGTCTTGAATCTATTCAGCTTTTATTGTCTATTGCTTATGTTATGCGGTTCAAGTTATATCAAATGGATGTGAGGAGTGCATTCCTCAATGGGTTTCTAAATGAAGAAGTTTATGTTGCTCAACCAAAGGGTTTTGAAGACCCTCATCATCCCGAGTATGTTTATAAGTTGAAGAAGGCGTTATATGGGCTCAAACAAGCCCCTCGTGCATGGTATGAACGACTCACGCAATATCTATTAACCAAGGGATATGAGCGAGGGGGAGTAGATAAAACCCTTTTTGTCCGGCGTGCCAAAGGTCAGTTTTTACTTGCTCAAATATATGTTGACGACATAGTGTTTGGCTCGGTGTCACAGGCGATGGTGGATGAGTTTGTTGCTCAAATGACCGGTGAATTCGAGATGAGTATGGTTGGAGAACTCACGTATTTTCTTGGGCTTCAAATTCAGCAAAGAAAAGAATGGTATTTTTATCTCTCAAGCCAAATATGCCAAGACTTTATTGAAAAAAATTCAAGCTCTAGAATGCACGCCCCCGTAGAACACCCCTTGGGACACACGAGAAAATATCTAAAGATGAAAAGGGAATTTATGTTGATCCGCACTTATACAAAAGCATGATTCGAAGCCTATTATATCTCACTGCCAGCCGACCAGATATTTGCTATAGCGTGGGTCTATGCGCTCGATTTCAAGCAAATCCGAAGGAGTCACACCTAGTGTCGGTTAAACGAATTCTGAAATATGTCAGTGGAACAACTGATTATGGCATCTGGTATTCTTTTGATTCTAATGCTAATCTGGTGGGTTATTGTGATGCTGACTGGGCAGGAAGTTCCGATGACAGAAAAAGCACTTTGGGTGGATGTTTTTATGTTGGACATAACTTAGTGTCATGGTTTAGCAAGAAACGGAATTCTATTTCTCTATCTACAGCCGAGGCAGAGTATATAGCAGCAGGTAGCAGCTGTACGCAGCTTCTTTGGATGAAACAAATGATGAAAGACTATGGTGTCACACAATGTGTCATGACCCTCTACTACGATAATTTGAGCGCTATCATTATTTCTAAAAATCCTGTTCAGCATTCACGGACAAAACATATTGATATACGACACCATTTTATTCGATCTTTTGTGGAGGACAAAATTATTAATTTGGAGCATATGGTGACCGAAAAGCAAATTGCCTATATTTTTACCAAGGCGTTTGATGGTGTAAGGTTTGAAGAGCTGAGGTCTGCTTTAGGCCTCTGTGTTATGTAAGCTGGTTATTGCTTTTATTTATTTAAAAAAAAAAAATCACCACTTGCATTAGGCGTTTGTTTTTATTTTTTTTTTGGCAATCTATTGTGTATTGTTCATCCTCTGCTGAACTTGATCATTCTGGATATTATTCTGTGGAGCAACACCGTATGCGACATGCAAAATTCTGACTATTCTCATGAAATATTGGAAGTCTATTTTTAATGAAGTTTGGAGCATCATTATTATATTGGGTTTATTTCCCAACTTGCAGATACCTGAATTATTCTTCAAAGATTCATTATACTGGTTTATGGAGGAGATTAGGAATAGCTACAAGCTTTTGACAAGTGATCGGGTTAATGTTCTGGAAGGTGTTCCTGAGGGTGTTCCAGCTTTTGACAATATTTCTAATTCTGAAAACCCTTCTGATTCTGCATTGTTATCTTGTTGTATCAAGTTTCTTGAAGGTGAGATAGAATTTTTGACTAATCGGCAAATGGTAATCGAAGATAGAAAATGCAAAGACAGTTGTTATTAGATACTTAATGACCTTGTCAGAAAAATGTCTGCTAAAGAAGCTGCTGGCGATATTTTTAAGAAGAAGAAAGTTTCTTCTGTGAAGGAACAAGTCATAGAGACTAAAATTGTTGAAAAGTCAGGAGTTTCAACTGATGTCACTGGGGGTGTCAGACGCATCTTGCCCCATGGAAAAGATTTTCCTGCTTCACAACTTACGGATAAGTATGAGATTCTAGATGCCGATTTCTCATGGAACTGGTGTTAACAAGACAATAGCGGCCTTGCTGTTCAAAATTGAAAATTCAATATCTTTTGATTTTATTTGACCAAATTATCAAACATGAAGACGGTAAAAATGCACGGTTAGCTCTCCCATTTCCCTCTCTTATATATGGCGATTCTGGTGCTTATCTGGATATTATATATTTCTGATTTTGACTATCTCCCTATGGTGATTATGATGCTTTTATAGAGGTTGATATTCTCTTATATACATGTTTGTCTTTTTATGACAAAAAGGGGTAGTATTTTGGATTTATGGGTTTATGGTGATATGCTCTGCTCTCCGATGATCATATTATGAGTGATATATTTTATGATGATTGAACTCTTAATTCAGGGGGAGTTATTTTCAGGGGGAGTTCTTGAAATTATTGATTATATTGATTTTGCCAAAAAATGCCAAAGAGGGAGATTGTAAATGCAAAGATTTGCATATGAGTTGGCAATTGCATTTTTGGCAATATGTATCCATATTTATGGAGACAATATGTTAATTTCATTATTTTCCAATTTGATGATTTAATTCTTGGTGATCAAGAAATAGCCGATTCTGATTATTGGACGGCGTCCTGATATCAATGATGAAGATTCTGTGGAAGAGAAAAATAAGGAAACATGATTATTTGGAAAGTTATTGAAAAAGGTATATGCACTTGTTTTTTGGAAAAATTTTATTTGGAAAGTCGATTTCCTGTAGAGTTGGCATGATTTGCTGGTCTCTGAGTTCCCATGATTAATGGGATACTTTCCTGAATTTTTGGGCGAATATCCTAGTAGTTATAGAAACTTTCCTAAAATGTCACACGTGGTGTCACACAACCGAATTTGTTAAGATTGTGTTTCCTTATTCCATGCGGCGTTAAATCCGATTTGGTAACTGAACGAATTGAAGATATGGAAGTTACCAAGACTATTTAAGGTTTTCGTTTTCTGTGAAAACTGATTGATGATGGAGTTTTGATTTTCGTGGGAAAAGATTTATTCGTTTCTTGTGTCGTCGGTTTTCTTTCACTCTCATCGCTTCTGCATTTGAGTTAGTGATTGTTTTACACACTCGACTTAATCTCTGTGGATTTCATCGTTCTACTGAGTGTGTTGTGTATTGCATCCGAGGACTTCGATCTGGTGTTCCAGGAGGTGTCCTAGGAGGCAATATTATTTGTTCTTCATTGAAACTCAGTCTCGGGAGGAGGCTGCATCCAAACTCGGGAGGAGTTCTGTTTCTTAGACAAGGGGAGCTTGTTGTTCTTGATCATGGGCGAGGGGATCTTGCCATAACACGGGTTTCGGGAGGAACCAACAACAAGGGGATCTTGTTGTTATCTAGATCTCGGGAGAGGTCGTTCTAAAGTCGAGGGGATCTCGCAAAAACAGTTTCCTTGGGGAAGTTAGCTAGAGGCGGAGACAAAGATAAGAGGGAGTCTTTATTTGTATAAGTCCGATTGTCTTGTAATTTCGGGAGTTCAAAGAAATGTTTTTATATCTGGGCGTGGCCCTGCAGACGTAGGCTGGTTGCCAAACTGCGTTACCAACCTCCTGTGTCATTTATTTCCGCGTTTTTATATTGTCCATCATTGCATTTATCATCGGTGTCACACGTAACACCCTGTGTGACACCGCAGAACTAATTGTACTTTTTCACGTGTGGTAGCTCTCAAACTGCCCTGTGAGCCCTACCTTTAGTTCAAACAATGGTGTGGTCTTCATATCTTCATTTGGACCAATCCATGGGACCAATCCTTTGGATAAACCTTTAATATATTTATCAAGATTTAGAAAAATAATATTTTAAAACTAGACATGAAAAAATATTTAATGGCAATATTAAAACTTTGAATTGACCAAATTGAACATAATTAGGTCGAATTTTTTAATCATATACCTTTTTCAATTCAATTAATATAAGTTGCAGCGTTACAACTATTTGTTAAACGTCTTGTTATTAAGATTATTATCAATTAAGTAATATTTATTTTAAATATCCTGAATATTCAACCTGTCAAGGTGCAAGTCCCTTTCCAATTTAATAAACAAAAGTGACCTTCAAAAATGTCTTAATATATGCTTAAAGACATGTATTGTTTCGACCACTAACAAAAAACCACCTGGTCAAAGGGTTAAATGAACATTTCTAACGCACGAAACCTGTTCATGTTTCAATGTCATGGGCTCTGTCTGCATGGCAAACTTTGATTGGATGCTCGATTATGGAGATCCAGTTATGAATTACCACGTTTCATCCAGAGCCTAATGCATTAAGCATAGAATCTAACCCAAAGTTTCCAAGTAGTTTGCTCGTCGCCATTAGAGGGGTAGGAGAATGCTGAAGAAGATACTGACGTAAAAGATAAGATATTTGTGTGAGAATGATTACTTGAAGCGTGGGGTACTGGGATAGTTTGAACTGTTAAGAAGACAATGAAAAGTCGTACAATGTCAGGAGGGTTGCTTCTCTTACCGCAACTCTACCGTAGTCTTCACCTACCTGAAAGCTAAACAAAGACTTTTCTGATGTGTAGTTTGCCATGACTTCCACGTTTCATAATAAAAACTGTGCTGTTTCCTTAGCCAATTATATGATTGCCTTTTCTTTCAATAATCACATCGTTTTCATCCTTCTAACCAAATGCGCAAATAAGCTAGCCCAACGACCTAGATGAGCCCAGCAAGCTTTAGGATATTTTGATAAGGGGCTCCATAGATGAACAACTTGCCGTTTGAAAAATCTGAAATTTTGTAAATAAATGAAATTTCGATTAATTTTTTTTTATTCAGTCAAATTGTCGTGTTGTTGACTCTAGATTCTGAAATGTTAAGGAAACACAATCTTAACAAATTCGGTTGTGTTACACCACGTGTGACACTTTAGGAAGTTTCTATAACTACTCGGATATTCGCCCAAAAATTCAGGAAAGCATCCCATTAATCATGGGAACTCAGAGCCCAGCAAATCATGCCAAATCTACAGCAAATCGGCTTTCCAAATAAAACTTTTCCAAAAATCAAGTGCATATACCTTTTTCAATAACTTTTCAAATAATCATGTTTCCTTATTTTTCTCTTCCACAGAATCTTCATCATTGATATCAGGACGCCATCCAATAATCAGAATCGACTATTTCTTGATCACCAA
Source organism: Begonia masoniana (assembly GCA_022432975.1). Lineage (NCBI taxonomy): Eukaryota > Viridiplantae > Streptophyta > Magnoliopsida > Cucurbitales > Begoniaceae > Begonia > Begonia masoniana. The sequence continues at coordinate 31,652,196 of CM039509.1, forward strand.
GAATTAAATCATCAAATTGAAAAATAATTAAATTAACATATTGTCTCCATAAATATGGATATATATTGCAAAAAATACAATTGCCAACTCATATGCAAATTTTTGCATTTACAACACGGAATATTTATTGGTTGGCTTGAGTTTAAACAACGGAGGTTGAATTTTAAGCTCTATAACTAGTCATAATCCCATCAATGGCTTAAAATGAGTCATGGTTGGCCGAACAAGTCAGTTTCTTGGGTTGTGGCTCGAGCCTTGAGGGACGCGGCCCAACCTTCTCGGGTTGTGCTATTTGGAGCTCTTTTTCTGCTATGGCTCAGAGTTTGTTTTGAACTAAAAATTTATTCTTCGACCCAATTATTCTTGGGTTGCTTTGGGCTTAAATATTTGGATTTAAAATTTATGGAAGCTGAATCCTAACCAATGATGATATATGTTTAGATTTAGAGGCTTAAGACATTTATTTGAGCTCGTGGAATGTTGAGCTTGGACTTCGATTTGGGACATTTTCTTTTGGTAGGCCCGTTACAAGGTAAAGATCATATTTATGTCCAATATCATTGTTTTCAAAAATATTATTTGAGATGTGTTTTTATATGAATTACATGTCCATTTTATGGTTTATCAATTTTATTTAAATTATTTATCTATTTTCATTAAACATATTTATTTCCTGCATGTATTATTTCCTTATTGCACCTTGGTCAAGTGTACTGAAAATGATCGATCCGTGAATGGGTTTGGTTTTCTTTATGCACATTCAACTATTGAAGAATTTATTTGTTTATATTAAATAGAGTAATGAAATAGTTGATAGTGTCGTGTCTCCAGGTGCAGAACCTGAAACCCGATTACAATATTATTTTCGTGGCTTTAATGATCGTCGAGTATCACCATTATTAATATGTCTATGACATGATGTGCTCGGATTTCGTGAGTGACTTCATTTTCATCGACGTTTTTATAATGTAAAGTAGAGGCTATTTTATATATGTACCATATTATAGTGTGTTGTTTTTAATGATTTCCCTGCTACTTGTTTAATAAATCCATTTTATAAAATCTTTCGAATTTGACATGCTGCACTATTTTATTTAAATTATAAATGTTGGATATAAAATTCTACGCTTATTGTGTTAAGTCGATTCATTCGAAACGACTTCCCATTTTCAGGTGTTAGTCAAAAAGATCACCAGTTACCGACTCAAGACTAAGATCGACGACTCCTTTTTATTTCTCAATATTATTATTTCCCTGTTCGAGAGACTTTTGTGAGGTCTAACTTTGTTATAGACTTCTATTGTTATTTTACTTTGTACTTATATTATTACTTTATCTAATATGTTATTTTATGAACCTTGTTTTAGCCCAATTGGACTTAGACCCTGATTTTTATTCATATTCAAATCTTCTGCTAATAAATAAATTCAAATTAAGGGTTGGGCGACTCAATTTGTTTTTAATTCAGGTCATTTTCCATTCTATCTCGGATCCCATTTGGGATGTGAGAGAAACTTTGGTATCAGAGTCTGATACGAAATGACGTGATTCAGCCAAGAAATGATGATTGAAACACAAAAGACTCGGTTCACAAAACAGTTTTCGGATAAAATTTATGGTGAACTTCCAGAATACATAACTCTACCAAAATAGCTTCAATGAAGCTGAAATTTTGATGGAACCTTACCCTAGAAGTGATGGAAACATCTTCCAAATTTCAAGGGCTAACTTGATGAGGGTGGATAGATATGGATGAAATGATGCTCATTGGTTCGAGAAGTGATAAAGCTGCACTCCTTGGGGATTTGGTTCTCTTTGTGGAAAAACACTCTCACTTGCTATAACGAGAGCTTTGTGCACCCTTGCTGATTGTTCTACCTTCAGGGAAGAGGCAGAGAAGGGGTGCAATAAAAGGATTCCGCTACACCCACAAAGGTGGAAACGGAAACACACACATACACTCAGATATAACTCACCAAGGAGAGGTGATGACTTGTTGCTTGAAAGCTTCAAGATTTGGAAGAAGATGAACTTCAATTTTTGATTCAAAATATGCTCCAATAGCAGTCCATAAGAGTGGTATAAATACCACAACAAGATTAGAGTTTACAACCTAAAGAGAAGACTAATACAAAAAGGGTAAGATGAAAGTAGAAGAATGGGGTGTTCGGCTAGAAGGAGTAACCAATCACGTTATGATCTTCTCTTGCCATGTGACTCTCTCTTACTCACAAGATGGCCTAAACCATAAAAAATACAAAATATGAAAGTATAATGTTCAGCGAAGATTCAAATTAAATAAACACAAAGTTGGATTAAATGAGCCTTCTTAATTTTAGTCATGGCTCTCATCCATGAAGATTGTTGGTTCCAAATTGCTCTTGGACTTGTCCTTCTTGTTTTCTTCAAAATATGCCAAGTATTTGAGTCTTCTCTTGGCTCCCTTAAGCTTGGTCATTCTTTCAAGTGGCCATGGTCCTCAAACTTTAAGTTAACCTTAAGAGTTATGTTGCATTTGGAGAAGATACTCAGATTGGGTTTCATGCTAATGGTTAAAGGATCTGATTGGTTTGTCTTCTCCTTGTTCCTTGCAATTTCCTTGCATTTAGAGCTTGATTTCTCTTTCAAGTGGTTAGAAACTCATTGGCTCAGAATCTTATGAGTGGTTTCCGTGGCACATCAGGTTACCTTCTTGAAAAATGATATCTATAATATAGATAGAGTTATAGTACAAAAGAATTTTATAATTATTATGCTTGAGGACATGTCCTAACCGGTACCATGAATTTTTTAGATTGAAAATGCCTTCTAGAAGAGACCCTAGCAATCGTGCACCTGTAGCACCAACAATGCAAACTGCTGAATCGCAATCGACTCAACTTTTAATAGCCCTAAAAGATGTACTTTAAAGTTTGCCCCAAGATTGCGAGGTTTAGAACTCATTATTTCATTGTATGGATTGTTTAAGATAATTAGGGTCTTTAAATCCACTAAATGAGGACTAAACCCTTTGCTTGCAGAAAGCTGGTCAAGTGTCATGGGGAAGAACATTGATGTTATTGATGTTCCAACTGAATACAGAGTAGGACTTGTAATATTTTAATTTCAGAAGATAGCTGCTATATGGAGAAAGTTAAAACTTGATTACTTGGTCAGCGAAATGGGCTAGGAGTGTTTCGAGGCTGTTTCCAAAGATAATAATTGCAAATCGAGTCATAAGCAGAACATAATTTGTGCTTTTTACAACTTTACGTAAAAGAACCTCATTGTCCTAGAATATCATGTCAAGTTTGAGTTTTCTCAGTATGTTAATGATATGGACCTGGAGACGATGGTGAAATTTTGAATGAATTTGAGGCCTAAGATCTACTATTAATTTTTAATTTCAAAGTTCAATAATATTTTTGAGGTTGTGGCTGTTGATCAATGTGTTGAGATCGACATTGATGAGTTCTTTGAAGTATGCAAAAGCAAGGGGAATAACAACAACCTGTGGGTGGATAGATGAACAAAAAGGGTCAGAATAAAGGATAGAACAAAGGTGGACATACTCAGAGTGGTAGTAGTGGACAACCTGTTGGAGGTTCTTTTAGTAGTGGGCGTTCAAGTTATTATGTTTGTCACACTTGCAGAAATTCTAGGTATTTGAGGAAGAATTGCCCCATGAATGATAGGCCTCCTCGTGCAAAATTCAATACTGACTCAAACAATTTCCCCTAGTATTGGTTTTGGAGTTGGTAGATTATTTTTTTGTCAGGGTCAGCACACTTATTTCGGATTGCAATTCTTTGCTAGCAGGTTACAGGCTTCCATATTAGCATCACTATCATGCTAATGGTACTAACTTTCAAAAGTCTACTTAGTATTAGCAGAGTTTCACATATACTCCCACTCTTGCATGATTTACTAGCCACATTGGATAATTAGTTCCAAGTTCATCGAATGGTGGTTTCGGGGACAATAAGAAGAGGAAGGAGAAGATGACTAGTTATGCTTATGGAGTATTAAGACTGAGAATTTTGATCAGACTGGCAAGGGCATCATTGGTCGTATGCTCCCTTTCTTTAATTCCATTGCGCAAGTACTGTTTGATATTGCTACGCCACATTCTTTTATTTATGAATTATTTGTGCATGATATAAGTATGGAAATAAAGAATTTAGAAAATCTGTTGATATTGAGTACCCATATGAGTAACAATTTAAAGATGAATTTTATTGTTCATTCTACTGCTCTTATTGTTGATCAACACAAATTATCAGTTAATCTGATAGTAATGTCTATGGGTTTTTGGCGACCAGGACTCTGTCAGGGCCGCCACGGCCTAAACCGTGACATACATTCATTTATCCCTCGCTCGTTCACTTAAAATTTTTCATTTCATTTCCTTTTTCATCATCATACATTACAGAACGGGCATCGGCATTCAATCCCCCTCTATCAACATTAGGGTTTAACTTAAAACATATCTAAAATGACTCGTCTAAGGTCAGGAAACATCAATGGAGGCTTAGGACTTTAAAATATAAGGAGTGGCATGCGTGGGGCGCGCCCAGCATTCGGCGCGCGGCCAGCATTCGGCGTGCGTGCCCCTCGCACACCATGCTCATGTGTCGCGTGCGCACCGTGCATGCATTGCGCTTCCATCGTGCGCGCATCGCGCGCCTCACCATGCGCCTAACCGTGTGTCCACCTGGCATGCGCGATGCACGCCCAGCACCAACGATGGCCGATTGATCGGCTGGCAGGCCGATCGATCAACGAACACTCTGGATTTTTCACCAGAATGTGCACTGTTGGCCGATCGATCGGCCAAGGCACCGATCAATCGGCAAACGCCCTGCTTGCCCCGCCTGCGAGCACCAGCTACGCGCTCTGTGCCCCCAGCGCACCAAACCCGACCTTTTTCCTCATTTTGCCATTTTCTTCAATTTTTCACCTAATAACACTTCATATTCAATAATATAAAATCCTCAAATCATCCATGACACCTCTACCTAAAATTACACAACCATTATTTGAAAATCTCATCTTAAAATCATTAATTCCGACTATAATCAACGATTCCGACTCTAATCATCAAAATCTATTTCAAAACCTAATATATTTCATCAAAAATCAAACATATGCAACGGAGGCTCAAAAATCATCCAGAGTGTAAACCCATCTATATAATCCATCCACAAATCCATTATCAACATTATTATCATCAACTAGTTGCTAATCGTCCCAAAATGAGTTATTTATACATTTTCCATATCATTCCTATCTAACATACCCCAAAATACCTATACATCATTCCCACGGGTCAAAATCGCGTCGACTGCTCAGCGCACTCCCACGGGCATCCTTCTTAATTTTGTGCGTTCATCTTGTGAAGGAACGTCTTCCTCACCTTCCTCGAGTTCACCTACACCATAGAGACATTCTATGAGCTAAAGGCTCAGTAAATCAACGTAAATTAGAATGCGTGCTATGCATATGCAGTTCATAAAACACGTGTAGAAACTCGTTTTCATGCTATTTTGAAAGAACGTGATGCATGTACAGTACATAATGCATAACCTATAACTAACATAGAAAACAATTAATAAAACTTAGAAAAGAGATTCTATAATCATAAATATCCTAACTACCCATCCAACCTACACTAAATCTACATAAAACATCAATTTCCTTGATAACGTCGAATCTCATGGTGTAGGTCAAATCGACCAAATAAGGCACAGAGACTTACCTCAGGTCCGTCGCAATGAAGCCTCGGGAATCCTTGTCTTTGCTTCGTTTGCCTAGGACAATTTCACAACAATGGCATTAAAACCAATCCTAGGCAATCGAATTCCGAAAACTAACAACATTTCTAATTAAAGGAAATTTCCTAAAACTTCAATCTACTTTATTCGGGTATTTCATCGAGCAATTAGCGCTCACAAATTCCACAACATCCATTAATGGTGTTTTTACACATTCCCTGTAACACCCGAAAATATTACCATACACTTTAATTTTGATATTTAATAAATTATGTTATTTTAATGGAATTAAGGAGTAGTAGAAATTTAATTAGTCTGTAATTTAATTCATTATACAAATTTATAAGTAAATAGTTGAGGAGTTAGTGTGTGATTTGAAGAAAATGAAGGTTAGGAAAGAATTGAGCGGAGGATTTGTTTGCAATTATGAAGTGAATAAATGATATTTGTAGAAATATTATTATAGTATAAAAAAATTAAAATAAATAAAAGAAATTGAAAAGTCAAACTTGTGCCATTTGTTAGGAGAATTGGCGTAAAGAAGGGGATTAGAACAAAAAGGGGATAAAGGAAATTTCAACAACCAACCAATGGATTACACCTCACATATTTCACTCTTATCTTCTACCTCCCATTTTAATGAGTAAAACCCTCATTAGCAAACAAAAGATAGACCATGATGGAGCTCTCTTCTCCTTCCCCCATTCTTCCCTAGATCGCACAAACTTCTTAAGGTAAATGAAAGATTTTCTTTAATTTAGACTAATTTTATTAGAGAGCTAGAAACCCACAATTTTCCTCCTTTCTCTCCCAAGTTTTGATGGTCATTTGGAAGTCATGGGAGACCCACGACATTCTCCCTCCTCCAAAGCTTTTATTCCAAAAAATTTTCTCTCTTCCTTTCAAGTTTCTTAAGGATTTAGTAAGAAGAATTTGGTTATAGTATATACAAGTTAATGGATTAAATACTTGAGAAGTTTTGGTTTCGTTTACTAGTTTGGATGATTGACGAATCTTTGGGTGTGATGTACGAAATTAGGCTCTATATTTTCTCCACGTATTGACTTGTTTAATGTTTAATTTGGAGTTGATGCTTGTTTATAGTTTGAAATGAAGAGAGAACCCCAAAATGAGAATTAATAGTTAAAAATGGTGATTTACATGTCAATTTTGGAGGTCTGTAATTTTGGTTCACTGAGTTAGTTTTAGTTGATCAATTGAGTTAAGCATGCTAAAATAAACTCTTCAAGGAGTCCATAGCTTTTGGAATTTTTCAATTCGGATAAGTGTGTCAAAAGTTACGAAATGTTGAAATTTAAGCATGTATAGGTCCAATTCGGGTTTGATAATCAATGGATGATCGAATTGGTTTCCTTTTGTTTAAATCTGCTATATTTTGGACACTTAAAAGGAATTTGGCTATATACATGTATATTTGGGTCTGAAGTATTTGAATTGTTGGTTTGATCAAAATTGGATGTAAATGGTATGGGTTATTGTTAAAATGCATGGTGATGATATTGTTGATGTTATTCACGTGCTATAGGTTCGTTGTGCAACAAAGAAAGTTATCAAGTTGCCTAAATATTACTAAGGACCTGAGGTAAGTCTTTGGGGATTATGTATGTTTTTATGCTTTGGTTGGGTAGTTAGGGTTAGAGTTTTATAGGTTATGTTTACTTTGTTTTGATGGTACTCATGCTTTATGTTTATATTATGTCTCTTCTGTACATGCATCACGTCTTTCAAAATAGCATGAAAATGGATTTCTACACGTGTTTAAGAAAAGAAATGAATTAAAGAAATGAATGTACATAATCTTTAAGAATGTACGTAATCTGGTCACAAAGGGGTGGGGTTCAGACATGACTGTTTACAGATGGAATCATGTTTTCCCCCCGGTAGATGAAAAGGGCTGTCTAACCGTCATACGTGTCCTCTCCATCTGGTGAGAGTTAGACCTCGGTGACATTCTGTTCTGTAATGAAACAACATTCTGCTCTATAATGAAATGAATGAAATGTCTGCATGATTTACGAACCTCATATGCACAACATGCATTTGCATTTACGAAGCTTACTGAGCCTTTAGCTCATAGTTGTCTCTATGGTATAGGTGAATCTGAAACAGATGAGGATGACATTCCTCCACTCGAAGTATGAGCAGGTTGATGGAGGATGGCCCGTGGGAGTATGCTGTGCAGTCAGAGCTAAATTGACCCATGGAAGTAATAGTTAAGTATTTTGGAGATTTTGGGTTTATGTCGGGCTGAAGGGTGGAAGTATATGAATTGTATAGAGACTCATTCTAGGGTGTTGGATGTCTGGATAGTGTAAATACTGATGTTGATGAAATGGTAATGGATTTTGATGTTTTAATGTTTATGGAAGTTCTGAGTGAATTGCATAGGTGCAGGGGAAATAAAATGGAGGTAGCTCTCTGGACAAAAAATCCAGAGAGCTAGCCGATCGATCGCCAGGAAAGGGTGATCGATCGGGTATTGCATGGTTTATAGTCGGGATTCTTTAAGTTTCGGTTAAGTGTTTCTGTAAGAAAGTCATCGTCCAAAGTCTATGGACGATAAAGTTTAGTAAAGTATTCTGTAAGAAAGTCATCGTCCAAAGTCTGTGGACGATAAAGTTTAGTTAAGTATTCTATAAGAAAGTCATCGTCCAAAATCTGTGGACGATAAAGTTTAGTTAAGTATTCTATAAGAAAGTCATCGTCCAAAGTCTGTGGACGATAAAGTTTAGTTAAGTATTCTGGCAGAGAAAGTCAGTCGTCCACACTGTCTTCTGTTTTTAGTCTCCATACTGTCTTTTATTTCTGTTGTCCATTCTGTCTTTTAATTTTTGTCGTCCACGCTGTCTTTTATTTCAAACGTCCACATTGTCTTCTGTCTCCGTTGTCCACACTGTCTTCTATTTTCAGTCGTCCACATTGTCTTTTATTTCTGTTGTCCATTCTATCTTTTAAATTCTGTCGTCCACGCTGTCTTTTATTTCAAACGTCCACACTGTCTTCTGTCTCCGTTGTCCACACTGTCTTCTGTATTCAGTCGTCCACATTGTCTTTTATTTCTGTTGTCCATTCTGTCTTTTAAACTATGTCGTCCATGCTGTCTTTTATTTCAAACGTCCACACTGTCTTCTGTCTCCGTTGTCCACACTGTCTTCTGTTTTTGTTATCCATTCCTGTCTGTTATAACGTCTACCCCTAGTGTTTAAATTGATGAAACCCGAGAGGAAAAATACTGTTCCTTCAACGAAACCCGATAGGAAGAGTCGACTATTGACTTCCGCTTAACGAATTTAATTGTCTTTAAATGAGTAAGAGGAAAAGAATAAAATAAAATTTTAAATTTTTTACGTCATTTTTAGGAATAATGTAACACCCGACAACTCCGGCCAGGTGACTTTTCTAACAGAATTAACTGTCACCTTTATTATTGGTCTTTTGATTTAAAATTTTAATGCCAAAGCTGTAACACCCGGCCTTTTTGCATGTAATTATTTTCCCGAACCATTTCTCGGGATTAATTTAATATAAATGCAATATATGTTTTGTTGGAAAACCAAACTAATGTTTAACTAAGCATAACACTAAGTTTAAAACCAATGGAAGGGCAAATTAGGAAGAAATTAAGGTTGGTAGGAGAAATCAAATGGATGATTGACATGTGGCAGCTTGTTGAAGAAGTTAAGTTCTCCCCCCTACGTGAAACCCTCTTCATTTCACTTCTCCGCTCTCTCTCCATTTCTCTTCTCGACATTCTCTCATCCTGTCGACAAAACAACCATCGAAGCTACTTCGATCTCCTCGGTTCCTTTCTGTTTTCCCGCTAAGGTAAGCATCTTTTATTGCTAACAAGTTTGGACAAGTTTAACGTGAGTTTTTACTGAAGTTAGGGTTATGGTATTTGGAGAAAACTCACTGTCTTTGGATGAAAACACACCGGTTTGTTTTCTAAGGGTTTGAATGAGTTTGGAACAGACTCTTCTAACTTATTTGTTAGCATTTGCAGTTTGTTTATTTTCTGAATGTACATGTACAGGTTCGAGCATTTCTGAGACTTTCCGGCTGACTGCATCGAGGATAACATGTAAGTTCATAACCGTAGATTGGCCCTTATGGCCCTACATCACAGAGGTACTAGGGTTCCTGTTCTGTCGGGTAGTTTTGGGTAGAAATGTTATAGCTTCTGTTCAGTTTGTGTTCTGTGTTGTCTGCTCAGTTCATGTTCTGAGTTGTCTGTTTTCTATCTCACAATATGCCTTGTTATTTCTGATGTCTGCTGTTATAGGTTCAGGCACTGAGAATGTCATGCATACACTGTTTTCCTGAAAATTCATGCAAAAACCGATTTCTGTACACTGTTTGAAACTAATAAAATAAAATCCGACTGAAATGTACCAGGTTAAGTGTGAGACGGGGACTGGCCACTGAACTGTTACTGTTTACCGTTTACTGTACTGTATCCCTGAATGTGCTTGATAGTGCACCCTCCCCTTCCCCCACTGTACTGTACCCCTGAATGTGCCTGATAGTGCACCCTCCCCCTCCCCCACTGTACTGTACCCCTGAATGTGCCTGATAGTGCACCCTCCCCCTTCCCCACTATTTGTCAGTTCCCCTATAAGCTCCACTTAATTCTACTACCACTATAACTAAATGCTCTGTACTGTCACTGTATTCTGAAAAACGGCATGCATAGCATTTTGCATCACTGCATACCGATTATGTCTTACTGAGTTTTAGACTCATAGGTGAACTCTCTGATGTAGGTACTGAACCCGAAACCGAGGATCTTGTTCCTCAAAATGATGATCTAATGTAGAGGGTGGATCGAGCTCATGGGGTGGTTGCTGCAGCCAGACATATATCTGCTCTGAGGTTTAAGTTTTTGAAAGAGAAAATAGTGCCTGTGAATTTTAATTAGATTCTGATGTTTTGGTTTTAGAAAAACTCTGTCGAAACTCTATAATGTATTGAACCTGTCTTGATGTCTAAAACCTCTGTATTCGACAGTTGTATTTATGTCTTGAAATGTATTGAAATTATTCTGAAACTGCTGGGATTTCCTTTTATTAGTTTGTGCATGGATGGCTTCTAGTTTGGAACTATCCATGCAGTCCGTTTCTTTGAATCTGTCAATTGCAAAGTATGTTCCACAACCTTGTTTAGAATCGGGTATTGAAGGTCTATAACTTTCATGCCTTCTGTTTGTACTGTATTTGACAGTTAAATTGGGTTCTGAAGTATTCTGAGTTCGTTTGGGATATCCCCTAAAAATCTGTGCATGGATTGTCTCTGGTTATGGAGTAATCCATGCAGTTGTTTTCCTGAATTTCTATTAGGTTTTCTAGCTTCTGTCATGCTTCAAAACTGTGTTTGGAATCGGGTTTGGAGGCTTGAAGCCTTATTGCTTTTGTTTCGAAGTTTTCTGTTGGCATGTCTTTCTGTTAAAATTTGTCAAGTTTCTGCCTTAAAAACCAAGTCATCCGCCCAGTGTAAATATGTCTTCCGGCTGATGTCAGCATAAGTCTTCCGCCCAGTTTAAAACCCTGTCTTCCGGTTGACGTCACCCAAGTCTTCCGCCAGTGTAATTACATCTTCCGGTGACGTCATCTGTCTTGTCTTATTCGACATCCACCGCCGGCTTATCTCTCCCGCCCAGTTCATTCACAGTTTCTGTCGGTATCTTCCGGCTGACGTCATCCATCTTCCGGCTGACGTCATCACCTTGTCTGATTCATCAATTGTCTGCATCCTCCGGCTGACGTCACCCATCTTCCGGCTGATGTCACCACCTCTTCTGCCCAGTTTTACTCAGCCTCTTCCACTGAGTACTGTTCGTCTTTTGTCGTATCTGAATCCACCGATAGCTCTAATCTTCCGCCTGACGTCATCTCCGCTTCTGTCTTTGCATTTACATCTTCTGGCTGACGTCATTCAAAGTCTTCCGCTGCTCCTCTAAACTAAGTCTTCCGTCGGTTATTTGCCTAAGTCTTCCGCCAACGTTTTCTGTTTCCTCCTCCGCCGGCCTTATGCTAATTTCTGTTCTGTTATCCATTATTGAAACCTGTTTTAAATTTCTACACCCGAGAACTCCCTCTCCCTCTGTCAACGTTTTAAAGAGTTATGTTTCAAAAAAAAAATAGTCATCATTTTCTGTCCACTGTCCCGGAGTGATGGCTCCGATCTCGGACACCGATCGGGTTTCGGATCTGGGCTGTCACAAAAGCTTATTTGGTTTCAATTTGTGTGGTGGCAGAATTGTAATTAAGGAGGGTTTTACTTAGTATAAAGAGAAAATGGAAATCCTTAAACCTCAATAAAACCTCACTGTAGCCGACATTCTCCTCTCGGCAATTTCCCACTCTCCCGAGCTCTCCCTCTCCCTCTCCCTCTGTCAGCGACTCTCTCATCGGCGATCGATTTCTTTAGCCTCCACCCCCGACAATCCACACTCTAGGTAAGATTTTTGGCAAAATAGTTACGGGTTGTTTGCATTGAGCTCTGTTTTCTACTAGAGCTGGATTTCGGATTCTTCAATGGTTGGGTTATTATTGTAACATTTATAATCTGTGTTGGTAATAGCATTTCCGATTCGATTCTAGACTCTATAATAACCAACTGGGAATAGTTCTAGAGCGAATCTGGTTATTCTTATTTTGGAAATTTAGACTACGCACACAGAATGCTCGGCTAATGGACTTATATAAATATAGACGTTAGATTCTAGGGTGACTTTTGATTAGGACCTTTAGGATGTTGTTTTAACTCTACAATGTGAAATGTTTTAGGTAAAGAAGTTCGAAGAGAAGTGCTCAAGTTGCTAAGGAAACCAGGTAAGTGAGTGTATAGGATTCCCGGACATTAAGGCCCTACATCACAAGGGTACTAGTTAGAAGTTGTTTATGATGCTCGAAAGTTATTTGTGCCATTGTTGTTTAGTTTTGTTATTCAAGTTTTTAGTACGACCTTTTGATGAATGTATGACTTGTTCTGTAGTCTGATGAACTAAGTATACTCATATCCATGCATCATGATTATTTCACAAGTCTATGAAAATGTTTTAAGTGCATGTTTCTCCTTATGAATAAGAAAGAAAGAATACGAAACCTATGCAGCAAGGATTAAGTGAGGGTTGGGGGCGGTTTGGCGTATGTCACTGTCCAAAAGAAGGACCATGAATACGGCCCGCAAGGGACTATGTACACTCTCACTGTCAACCCTCTTTTCGGTACAAATCTTCTCTTAATCCATATGATGAAGATGATGAACATAGAAACGAAGAACATGAACAAGAATAAGTACATGAAAAGACCATGAATATGTGTTTCATCAAACTGTGCATTCATGCATACGTGTAGCATTGCACTCCTTACTAAGCATTAGGCTTATTATTGAACCTTATGATGTAGGTGAAGAACCATCAGGTGAGGATTCCAAGTTCAGTGACAATGTCTAAGGCTGGTTGCAGGATGTGCTCAGGGTGGCAGTGCGTGGCTGGAAAGGCGAATATGACTCCTGGTTGCTGCTCTCATGATAATAGTAAGAAGATGAAATCTGAGATCTAGATAGGATAATACCTTCTCATAGGGTGAATTTATAGTTTAGTTTGATTCAACTTCTAAGTTTGAGAATGGTTACATGGATATATGGATATATGACAATCTATTTTATTTAAGTCTTCCGCTATGCTTATTCAGGATAAGTTCACAGTTCACACCAGTGCAAGTTTATGTTGATCATGTTGAGAATTGTGATATTCAGAATATCCCCTATGGGTAAATGTCAGAAGTGTATGTCCATCGATGGATGTTTTCTGCCAGTAGAAGTCGTTTAATAAGTTAAGGTTTTCTGTCTTTAGGCTAAAGCCCATCGGATAATGTCCCCCATCGGAAGAAGTCTTCTATCGGTTGATGTTTTTTTTTAAATCACGTGGGATGCATGTGTTATTTGATGGATGCTAGATGATTTGTGTAGTTATTGTTTACCAAATCATCCGGCTGACGTCATCGGCAGGAGTAGTGCCGTCTTGATCGGATGAGTAAATCAACCGGCTGACGTCATCGGCCAGGAGTAGTGTTGCCTTGTTCGGATGAGTAAATCATCCGGCTGACGTCATCGGCAGGAGTGGTTTAAACATCGTCGTTTTGTGACCGGATGATGTGGGCGAGAGTGTCTTGTCGTCTAGTGATCAGAAGAGTTTTAATGAATCACGTGAGCTATGCATGTCGATCGATAGATGTAGATTTTGCTCTCGGTAGAAGCGTGTATATTGTACCTTGTCGTTTAGTGACCGGCAGATGTGGGCATTATGTTTTGTCATTTGTAACCGGTGGATGTCTCCTATCGGGCGATGTCCATTGAGTTTCAATTCCTTCAGCCAACACTTCTAATATGTTATCTATTTTATGGATGTTAGATATTCAATGAGTTTTCCGCTGCAAATTTGAGGATTTGAAGATAAGACTTTATCAATGAGAGAAATGTAAAAATTTTTGTAAATCTCTCAGTCCAGTCCTATGTCATGTGTAGCAAACTGGGTTAGGAAGACCTGGGGTGTTACAACTATGGTATCAAAGCCAAACTAGGTTCTAAAATCGATTCTGCAGACTGCCTTCCAGCACCGACTGCGACTTGAATATACTCCGGCAGCTGTAAGTGTTTATGATTTTAGTAAATGTCATTAAGTTAAGATGTATTTATAACTATTTGTTTAGGAATCCTAAAATGGTTAGAGGCCAACATAGAGACCAATGAGGATAGCAATGCCATTGCTCAACTAACAGAGTTGGTCATGCGCCAATCTCGCCAAATCGAACAGCTGGTGACTGCTAGAGAAGAACAAGCAAACTCTAGTTCAAACACAACTCATGATCAATGTGGTGAGCATTTTCGTTGGCTCCGACCCCCGGTGTTTAATGGCCGAGCTTCGGACCCCGTCTATGCTGAGGAATGGATTCAAACTATTGAGGACATGTTTAAGTATGCCAAAGTGGACAGATCACGTGTGCTGTTTTGCATCTTACGCTGGATGCAAGGCATTGGTGGAACTCGTTCCAGAGCACCACTGATGTGGAGACTTTGACTTGGACTCGGTTCAAGACGGCCTTTTATGACAAGTATTTTAGCCGAGCGGTTCGGGCCAGCAAAAAGATGGAGTTCATGCAGCTGCGCCAAACCGGGTCTTTGGCCGACTACATCTGTAAGTTTGAGGCCTTGTCCAGGTTTGCACCCCGTTTTGTGGACGATGAGGAAGATAAGATCCACCAGTTTGTTCATGGACTGAAGCCGAGCCTCTTCCAGGGAGTAAAGACTGCAGGGATCCATAACATACCATATTCTGAAGTAGCTGCTAAGGCTTTGGAATTGGAGGAAGTTGAGTTAACAGTACAAGGACAGCGTAAACCACCAAGGAAGTTCATCAAGGACACTCAGCCACCACCGCGCCAGGGCAAAGGTTGGCAACCACAACCGAATAGGGGACCACAACAATAGCAGAAAGGTGTGAAGAGACCCTTCAATCCAAATGATGATCAAGGAAAAGGAAAGCGACCTCTAGCTCCCCTATGTTCCACCTGCCAGAAGAATCACCATGGCGAATGTAAACTATATTCTGGCCGTTGCTATAGATGTGACAAGGTTAGACACATAGCCAGAGACTGCTCTATGCCACAAGACCCGAATCGAGTCAGGGTAGCACCAAGAGTTTATGCTTTAATAGAGGATGAAGATGCTGAACAGCACACAGTCATAACAGGTACCATTATGATTTGTGGTATTTCTGCTTACACACTTATAGATACAGGGGCCACACACTCGTTTGTATCAACCCTGTTTGTACTTAAGCATAAACTAGAACTCATGCCAGCTGAGAGATCATTTAGTGTCATGTTACCATCAGGAAAGTCCTTACATTCTGAGCAGATATTGAAAGGTGATGTTGTGTCCCTAGGAGATAAGAAGTTATATGTAGAACTAATTGTAATTGACATGAAGGGGTATGAAGTTATACTAGAAATAGATTGGTTATTCAGACATTATGCCACAATAAGTTGTAGGTCTGGATTAGTTGAGTTTTGACCCCCGAATGGTAATCGGTATTCCTTCCAAGCTATACCTAAGATAAGAAAAATGCCGATTATATCCTCCCTAGAAACCCAACGATTACTGAAGGAGGGTTGTGAGAGTTTTCTAGCTAGTATAATCGATGATCGAGTAAAGAATAAGGTAGAACTTCAGGATATTCCCGTAGTCTGAGAGTTCCCAGATGCATTTTTAGATGACTTGCCTGGACTACCACCTAATAGAGAAATTGAGTTTTGTAATTGATACATACCCCGAGGCATTACCTGTGTCTAAGAACCCCTATCGTATGGTATCTGTTGAATTAAAGGAATTGAAAGTCCAACTGCAGGAGTTAGTAGACAAGGGATTTATACGCCCTAGCATTTCCCCCTGGGGTGCACCTGTTCTATTCGTTAAGAAGAAAGATGTCTCTCTTAGAATGTGCATTGACTACAGGGAGCTAAACAATTTGACAATTAAGAATAAATATCATTTACCCTGAATTGATGATCTGTTTGACCAATTACAAGAAGTTAAGGTGTTTTCAAAGATTGACTTACGTTCGGATTACTATCAGCTGAAGGTTAAAGAGGGAGATATACCAAAGACAGCCTTCAGAACCCGCTATGGACACTATGAATTTCTTGTGATGTCGTTTGGACTGACTAATGTGCCTGTAGCTTTTATGGACTTGATGAATCGTGTGTTTCGTGAGTATTTAGACAAGTTTGTGATTGTGTTTATAGATGACATTTTAATATACTCGCAGACTGAAGCTGACCATGCAGAGCACTTGAGAGTGGTTCTGGCGACTTTAAATTAGCAGCAGCTTTATGCCAAGTTGTCTAAATGTGAATTCTGGTTGGATAAGGTCAATTTCTTAGGTCATGTCATTTCTGCTGAGGGCATATCAGTAGATCCAACCAAGATTCAGACTGTTAAGGACTGGCCACAGCCAAAGAATGTCAGTGAAGTCCGTAGTTTCCTTGGTCTGGCAGGTTATTATAGAAAGTTCATTAAGGGATTCTCTATGATAGCTAAGTCTTTAACTAATTTAACAAAGAAGGACACCAAGTACTCTTGGACTGAAGCTTGTGAAGAGGGCTTCCAAACACTTAAGCTGAAGTTGACGACAGCCCCACTATTGACTCTCCCAACCGAAGAAGGAAAGTTTAGTGTTTACTGTGATGCATCCAAAGTTGGTCTGGGGTTTTTTTTGATGAAAGAAGGTAAGGTTGTGGCGTATGCCTCTAGGCAGCTGAAGAGTTATGAACAGAATTACCCCACTCATGATTTAGAGTTAGCCGCAGTTGTTTTTGCATTAAAGATTTAGAGACACTATTTATATGGTCAACAGTGTGAGGTGTTTTCTGACCATAAAAACCTGAAGTACCTTTTCACCCAAAAGGAATTAAACATGAGACAAAGACGTTGGTTGGAGTTTGTTAAGGATTACGACTTTAAAATCAAGTATCATTCGGGTAAGGCTAATGTTGTAGCCGATGCTTTAAGCAGGATGTCGACAACAATGCAGCCTGCGTTATCAACCATGCCCGTACCTTTGAGGACAAAAGTTCAGAAGTTCGAGTTGGAGATGGTTTCTGAGTTGTCAGCCTTACTTGCCAATGTTACAATTAGACCAACTATCATGGATAGGATCAAGGAGGCACAACAAAAGGATTCTGAGGAAAATAATAGCATGATGAGTAAGTTAAAGGACGTCTCCTCGGAGTTCAGTCTCTCCAAGGATGGTATTCTGAAGTTTAGGAATAGATGGTATATCCCAAATGATGAAGAACTACTTAAGTTGATCATGGCCGAAGCTCACTCGTCTCCCTTTTCTGTACATCCTGGTAACACTAAGATGTATCGGGATTTAAGGTTACATTATTGGTGGCCAAATATGAAGAGGGATATTGCCAAGTATGTGGAATCATGTTTGGTTTGCCAACAGGTTAAGGCAGAGCATCAACGCCTAGGAGGTACCCTTTAACCCTTACCAATTCCCGAATGGAAGTGGAAAAACATTGCCATGAATTTTGTTACAGGATTACCTAAAACAACTAAAGGTCATGATAGCATTTGGGTTGTGATTGACAGAATGACAAAATTAGCTCACTTCCTACCCGTGAAGACAATATACACGATGGACCAACTTGCGGATCTGTATGTTCAGGAAATCATCAGATTGCATGGGATTCCGATATCTATAGTCTCTTATTGTGATCCTAGATTCACCTCAAGGTTTTGGCGAAGTCTTCAAGGTACACTTGGTACAAAGTTAACCTTAAGCACTGCATTTCACCCTCAGACAGATGGCCAATCAGAAAGGACAATTCAGATACTTGAGGATATATTGAGGGCGTGTGTGCTGGATTTCTAGACATCTTGGGGTCGACATTTGCCCTTAGTTGAATTCTCCTACAACAATAGTTACTAGTCTACTACCGGTATGGCACCTTATGAAGCACTGTATGGTAGGAAATGTAGATTGCCCTTATACTGGGATGAGGTTGGCGAAGCAAAACTTCTAGGCCCTGAAATTTTACAGCAGATGTCAGACAAGATTGCCTTAATTAGGAAAAGAATGATGACTGCACAAAGCCGACAGAAGAGTTATGCAGACCAAAGAAGGAGAGATCTTGAATTTGCTGTTGGAGATGAAGTTTTCTTAAAGATTTCACCGTTTACGGGAGTTTTAAGATTTGGCAAGAAAAGAAAACTCAATCCACGATTCATTGGACCATTCCCTGTCTTGGAAAGGATTGGTGCTACAGCTTACAGATTGCAATTGCCTCCATCACTAGAAAAGGTCCATAGTGTCTTTCATGTGTCAATGCTAAGAAAATACATACGTGATCCGGCGCAGATTGTTGTGCCAACAGAGATTGAAGTTCAGCCGACATTAATGTATGAAGAGAGACCTGTTCAAATTATGGAAACTGCAATCAAGACTCTTCGGAATAAAGAAATTCCACTGGTGAAAGTCTTGTGGATGAATCATGGTATTGAAGAAGCCACATGGGAATGACAACAAGGAGGGGTGGATGTAACACCTGACAACCCCGGCCAGGTGACTTTCCTAAAAGAATTAACTGTCACCTTTATTATTGGTCTTTTGATTTAAAATTTTAATGTCAAAGCTTATTTGGTTTCAATTTGTGTGGTGGCAGAATTGTAATTAAGGAGGGTTTTACTTAGTATAAAGAGAAAATGGAAATCCTTAAACCTCAATAAAACCTCGTTGTAACCGACATTCTCCTCTTGGTGATTTCCCATTCTCCCGAGCTTTCCCTCTCCCTCTGTCAGCGACTCTCTCATCGGCGATCGATTTCTTTAGTCTTCACCCCCGACAATCCACACTCTAGGTAAGATATTTGGCAAAATAGTTACGGGTTGTTTGCATTGAGCTCTGTTTTTTGCTAGAGCTGGATTTTGGATTCTTCAATGGTTGGGTTATTATTGTAACATTTATAATCTGTGTTGGTAATAGCATTTCCGATTCGATTCTGGACTCTATAATAACCAACTAGGAATAGTTCTAAACCGAATCTGGTTATTCTTATTTTGAAAATTTAGACTACGCACATAGAATGCTCGACTAATGGACTTATATAAATATAGACGTTAGATTCTATGGTGACTTTTGATTAGGACCTTTAGGATGTTGTTTTAACTCTACAATGTGAAATGTTTTAGGTAAAGAAGTTCGAAGAGAAGTGCTCAAGTTGCTAAGGAAACCAGGTAAGTGAGTGTATAGGATTCCCGGCCAATAGGGCCCTACATCACAAGGGTACTAGTTAGAAGTTGTTTATGATGCTCGAAAGTTATTTGTGCCATTGTTGTTCAGTTTTGTTATTCAAGTTTTTAGTACGATCTTTTGATGAATGTATGACTTGTTCTGTAGTCTGATGAACTAAGTGTACTCATATCCATGCATCATGATTATTTCACAAGTCTATGAAAATGTTTTAAGTGCATGTTTCTCCTTATGAATAAGAAAGAAAGAATACGAAACCTATGCAACAAGGATTAAGTGAGGGTTGGGGGCGGTTTGGCGTATGTCACTGTCCAAAAGAAGGACCATGAATACGGCCCGCAAGGGACTATGTACACTCTCACTGTCAACCCCCTTTTCGGCACAAATCCTCTCTTAATCCATATGATGAAGATGATGAGAATGAAAATGAAGAACATGAACAAGAATAAGTACATGAAAAGACCATGAATATGTGTCTAATCAAACTGTGCATTCATGCATACGTGTAGCATTGCACTCCTTACTAAGCATTAGGCTTATTGTTGAACCTTATGATATAGGTGAAGAACCATCAGGTGAGGATTCCAAGTTCAGTGACAATGTCTAAGGCTGGTTGCAGGATGTGCTCAGGGTGGCAGTGCGTGGCTGGAAAGGCGAATATGACTCCTGGTTACTGCTCTTATGATAATAGTAAGAAGATGAAATCTGAGGTCTAGATAGGATAGTACCTTCTCATAGGGTGAATTTATAGTTTATTTTGATTCAACTTCTAAGTTTGAGAATGGTTACATGGATATATGGATATATGACAATCTATTTTATTTAAGTCTTCCGCTATGCTTATTCAGGATAAGTTCACAGTTCACACTAGTGCAAGTTTATGTTGGTCATGTTAAGAATTGTGATATTCAGAATATCCCCTATGGGTAAATGTCAGAAGTGTATGTCCATCGATGGATATTTTCTGCCAGTAGAAGTTGTTTAATAAGTTAAGGTTTTATGTCTTTAGGTTAAAGCCTATTGGATGATGTCCCTCATCGGAAGAAGTCTTCTATCAGTTGATGTTTTTTTTAAGTCACGTGGGATGTAGGTGTTATTTGATGGATGCTAGTTGATTTGTGTAGTTATTGTTTACCAAATCATCCGGCTGACGTCATCGACAGGAGTAGTGGCGTCTTGATTGGATGAGTAAATCAACCGGCTGACGTCATCGGCCAGGAGTAGTGTCGCCTTGTTCAGATGAGTAAATCATCCGGCTGACGTCATCGGCATGAGTGGTTTAAACATCGTCGTTTTGTGACCGAATGATGTGGGCGAGAGTGTCTTGTCGTCTAGTGATCAGAAGAGTTTTAATGAATCACGTGAGCTACGCATGTCGATCGGTAGATGTAGATTTTGCTCTCGGTAGAAGCGTGTATATTGTGTCTTGTCGTTTAGTGACCGGCAGATGTGGGCATTATGTTTCGTCATTTGTAATCGGTGGATGTCTCCTACCGAGCGATGTCCATTGAGTTTCAATTCGCTCAGCCAACACTTCTAATATGTTATCTATTTTATGGATGTTAGATATTCAATGAGTTTTCCGCTGCAAATTTGAGGATTTGAAGATAAGACTTTATCAATGAGAGAAATGTAAAAATTTTCGTAAATCTCTCAGTCCAGTCCTATATCATGTGTAGCAAACTGGGTTAGGAAGACCTGGCGTGTTACAAATAGGGTTAGGGCAAAATCGGGACGCTACAGTTATGGTATCAGAGCTCCCGGGTTTTAAAAATGATTCTGTAGACTGCTCGACTGCGCAAGCCACTACACGGACATCTCTCCTCAACTGTAAGTACGTTTATGGATATTGTTACTGATTGAGACATTTGTTGTGTTATAAATTGTTTAGAACTAATAAAATTGTTAGAGGACAAAAGAGAGAACCAGACGATAAGGATAACGCCATTAATCGACTAGCCGAATATGGTGATTGCCAATCTCAATCAATAAAGGGGAGTTTGGGAATTCAAATGACCAGAATGGTGATGGGTTCAAATGACTATGACCTCTGTTGTTTGACAGACAGTCTCCATATCCCATTTACATTGAGGAATGGATTCGGACTAATGAGGGTATGTTTGACTATGCTAAGGTGGAGGGAGGAGATAAAATCTCCTAGACTATTTTTCATCTCGCAAGGGATTCGAGATATTGGTGGGACACTATCAAGACTACAACTAAAGTGAGAAAGGATAGAAATGGAATTGATTGTGAGGAATATGATTTGAATAGATATCGTGATGAATATTAAAGGGATGAATAGAGGAAGTGTACAAGGATATTAGAGTAAATATGGGGATAGAGTTTTAGATCAATAAAAATGAAATTAGGGTGAGTGTGTAGTAAGTGTGTTTATAATAGACTGAATAATGAAATAATGTTTGCTACAAGCCTGTGTTTTGGATTTGTAAACTTCATAGAATACACATTCACCATTGGTGAAAATTCTAGAGTCGATAGTAAAAGTGTTACACAACGAGGAAAAATCTAGATCCTACTCTAAGCAGGGAAGGAAGTGTTTATTTTGTCACAAGAAGTTCATTATAAAAAGGATGTTTACTAAATGCAATAGGAAGCGAGCTGAGAAGAAAACCATACGAGGTAGTGCATCTATTGCATCATACAGTTATGAGTCCTTGGATGATGTACTAGTTTCTAGATAGGAATTAAGAAAGCAATGAATGCTTGACTCTAGGTGTTCCTTCCATACGACACCTAAAAATAAATGGCTACAAAATTATATAAAAGTGTTCAGAGGAGAGTGCTTTGGGACATGTAAGGGGGGAGAAAGTCTAATTGGAGTGCAAAAGAAGAATGTTTTGGTATAGATATTATATCAAAGTTGGGCTTTCGTGAGCGTTGCACTATTGGTAAAAGTAGTAAGGTCAAATTTGCCAGGACTTCTCACTTATCTCAAGAAATGGTGGATAAGACTAATAATAATAGTAACAAGTGAAGAAACATAGAGGTGTAATTGCTTAGAATAAGTTATATAAATTTGGGATGGATCTAAATAAGGAATACATATATATCTAAGTTAGTACATATATTTTAATGGTTAAACCTCTGCTGCTATCAGCCAAGTTCTTTTCCTTTTATCCCAACCACAAGCGATATATTAGTTATCAATTCTTTTGTCATGAATAGTTCACCTTCTACAATCGGGTGGGTTAGACCCTTGTAAGAACATTTGAACAATGATGGATTCTTGGATATCTACTCGACTATAACCTTAAAATTCTACGTTGTCTCAATAAACCGAATTTAAGGTTATACTTTACAACTATATTTTTTTTTATATAAAAGTTCATACTTTGAGATGTATAACATAATACAATTTTGAGGAAGAAGGGTATTAAAATTTTGTTATGATTCGAGGGATATAATTCATGAGATATAAATTTAGAATAGATAAAGACTGAATTCTAGTTCATAAATTCTTAAAATTTTAAACTACGTCCTACCGATGAGATTGAGGAGTTAGATATGGATTTGTTTAGATGAATTATTAATTGGGCAAAGATGAGGGTTGCATTTCATTTGAGAAATCAATATATCTTGAATTTGAAAGAATTCCTTTAAAAATAATAATATATTAATAAAAAAAAGCCCAAGGGTTGAATTTTGAGACTTGAGATTATCTAATTCAGGTCAAGAGTCTTAAGCCTGAGAGTTTTCTTCTGGATGGCAGATTAGAATGACTAATATTTGAGAAACAACAAGGATGAATAGAGTTAAGAAAGAAGGAATGAGTAGTATTTTGTAGGGAAATGTTTATGCTGTTAGATTGTAGGCTGGAAGGATGTATGTTTTGACTTATGGATAGGGTTACAGATTAGATGTTACTTATGGATAGGATGATGCCCTCTAGTAAAAAAAAAAAAATCCGTCCATAAGATTTGCACTATAAGGAGACTTAGTAAAATATTGATAGGGTGCTTAGGAGTGGGATGTAAGCAGAGAAACTACTAACGAGGAATGGTTATTGCTAGAGGATAATATGTAAAAGTTATATGTAGTGGTGAAATTATGGAAATTGAGTTGGCTTACAACCCAGGAGTTAGTAGAAATCTTTAGACGATAGTCAATCCGAATGGTGATAGGAAGCTTAAGTATGGTTATTGTCCAAAAAGATAAGTGTAAGGGAAACATAGGTTGAGGGAGACAAGGAAGTTAGTTTTACTAGCAAATTGAGGATTCGAAATGAGTTTTGATCGAAGAAACCTGAACATAAGACTAAATTAGATGAAATGAAGGTTCTTGAATTGAAACGTGAATTTTTGGAGAAAATGAGAGGGTGGACTCTAAAAGTGAAGAATAACCAAGGAATGATGCCGTAAGACATGAGACGTTAATGTCAAGAACTTTAAGCTAAGTCAAGTTTTGAGGACAAAATTTTATTAAGGAAGGTGGAATGTAACATCCGAAAATATTACCGTACACTTTAATTTCGATATTTAATAAATTATGTTATTTTAATGGAATTAAGGAGTAGTAGAAATTTAATTAGTCTGTAATTTGATTCATTATAGAAATTTATAAGTAAATAGTTGAGGAGTTAGTGTGTGATTTGAAGAAAATGAAGGTTAGGAAAGAATTGAGCGGAGGATTTGTTTGCAATTATGAAGTGAAGAAATGATATTTATAGAAATATTATTATAGTATAAAAAAAATTAAAATAAATAAAAGAAATTGAAAAGTCAAACTTGTGCCATTTGTTAGGAGAATTGGCGTAGAGAAGGGGATTAGAACAAAAAGGGGATAAAGGAAATTTCAACAACCAACCAATGGATTACAACTCACAATTTTCACTTTTATCTTCTACCTCCTCTTTTAATGAATAAAACCCTCATTAGCAAACAAAAGAGAGACCACGATGGAGCTCTCTTGTCCTTCCCCCATTCTTCTCTGGATCACACAAGCTTCTTAAGGTAAAGGGAAGATTTTTTTTAATTTAGACTAATTTTATTAGAGAGATAGAAACCCACAATTTTTCCCCTTTCTCTCTCAAGTTTTGATGGTCATTTGGAAGTCATGGGAGACCCACAACATTCTCCCTCCTCCAAAGCTTTAATTCAACAAATTTTTCTCTCTTCCTTTCAAGTTTCTTAAGGATTTAGTAAGAAGAATTTGGTTATAGTTTATACAAGTTAATGGGTTAATTACTTGAGAAGTTTTGGTTTCGTTTACTAGTTTGGATGATTGACGAATCTTTCGGTGTGATGTATGAAATTAGGCTCTGTATTTTCTCCACGTATTGACTTGTTTAATGTTTAATTTGGAGTTAATGCTTGCTTATAGTTTGAAATGAAGAGAGAACCCCAAAATGATAATTAATAGTTAAAAATGGTGATTTACATGTCAGTTTTGGAGGTCTGTAATTTCGGTTCATTAAGTTAGTTTTAGTTGATCAATTGAGTTGAGCATGCTAAAATAAACTCTTCAAGGAGTCCATAGCTTTTGAAATTTTTGAATTCGGATAAGTGTGTCAAAAGTTACGAAATGTTGAAGTTTAAGCATGTATAGGTCCAATTTGTGTTTGATAATCAATGGATGATCGAATTGGTTTCCTTGTGTTTAAATCTACTATATTTTGGACACTTAAAAGGAATTTGGCTATGTGCATGTATATTTGGGTATGAAGTATTTGAATTGTTGGTTGGATCAAAATTGGATGTAAATGGTATGGGTTATTCTTAAAATGCATGGTGATGATATTGTTGATGTTATTCACGTGCTATAGGTTCGCCGTGCAACAAAGAAAGTTATCAAGTTGCCTAAATAATGCTAAGGACCCGAGGTAAGTCTTTGTGACTTACTGTGGCCGATAGGCCTATGCCATAAGTCGAGTTCGTCGTTGAGGATTTTGTGGATTATTTATGTTTTTATGCTTTGGTTGGGTAGTTAGGGTTAGAGTTTTATAGGTTATGTTTGCTTTGTTTTGATTGTACTCATGCTTTATGTTTATATTATGTCTCTTCTGTACATGCATCACGTCTTTTAAAATAGCATAAAAATGGATTTCTACACGTGTTTAAGAAAAGAAATGAATTAAAGAAACGAATGTACGTAATCTATAAGAATATACGTAATCTGGTCACGACAGGGTGGGGTTCAGACATGGCTGTTTACGGATGGAAGCATGTTTTCTCCCCGGTAGATGGAAAGGGCTGTCTAACCGCCAGACGTGCCGTCTCCATCTGGTGAGAGTTAGACCTCGGTGACATTCTGTTCTATAATGAAACAACATTCTGCTCTGTAATGAAATGAATGAAATGTCTGCATGATTTACGAACCTCATATGCACAGCATGTATTTGCATTTATGAAGCTTACTGAGCCTTTAGCTCATAGTTGTCTCTATGGTGTAGGTGAATTTGAAACAGGTGAGGATGACATTCCTCCACCCGAAGTATGAGCAGGTTGATGGAGGATGGCTGACACGACCCTATCACTGTACCCAATTCCCGTACATTTTTTTTTATCCCTATACTTTAAATAAACTCTAAGCGGAACCTAAACCGAAATCGAAACCCGAATCGAAATCAAAAATTGAAGTCTAATCTTTAAATCACTTAAAACATAACTTAAAGAAATTAAAACAATTAAATAAACAATTGAAATAAAATACAATCGGCAAGCAGGGCAAAAAGGGATTTTCATCCCTATATGTAGTGGCGATCAGTCGCCCATAAAGGGGGCGACTGATCGCCCCTTCGGCGATTGCAACAGGCGACCATTCGCCTGTTGCAAATCTCCACGCTCTCTGGATTTCTCCAGAGAGCGGCGACCAAGGGGCGATTGATCCCCACCCCTGGGCGATCAATCGCCACCGCCTCTGTTTCCTTCCTTTCTCCTGCGCCAAACATATACACCTCACAATTAAATATCACTAACACTACATCATCGTAACTGTATGCCTTGCGGCCTGTAAACTGTATGCCTTGCGGCCTGTAAACTGTATGCCTTGCGGCCTGTAAACTGTATGCCTTGCGGCCTGTAAACTGTATGCCTTGCGGCCTGTAAACTGTATGCCTTGCGGCCTGTAAACTGTATGCCTTGCGGCCTGTAAACTGTATGCCTTGCGGCCTGTAAACTGTATGCCTTGCGGCCTGTAAACTGTATGCCTTGCGGCCTGTAAACTGTATGCCTTGCGGCCTGTAAACTGTATGCCTTGCGGCCTGTAAACTGTATGCCTTGCGGCCTGTAAACTGTATGCCTTGCGGCCTGTAAACTGTATGCCTTGCGGCCTGTAAACTGTATGCCTTGCGGCCTGTAAACTGTATGCCTTGCGGCCTGTAAACTGTATGCCTTGCGGCCTGTAAACTGTATGCCTTGCGGCCTGTAAACTGTATGCCTTGCGGCCTGTAAACTGTATGCCTTGCGGCCTGTAAACTGTATGCCTTGCGGCCTGTAAACTGTATGCCTTGCGGCCTGTAAACTGTATGCCTTGCGGCCTGTAAACTGTATGCCTTGCGGCCTGTAAACTGTATGCCTTGCGGCCTGTAAACTGTATGCCTTGCGGCCTGTAAACTGTATGCCTTGCGGCCTGTAAACTGTATGCCTTGCGGCCTGTAAACTGTATGCCTTGCGGCCTGTAAACTGTATGCCTTGCGGCCTGTAAACTGTATGCCTTGCGGCCTGTAAACTGTATGCCTTGCGGCCTGTAAACTGTATGCCTTGCGGCCTGTAAACTGTATGCCTTGCGGCCTGTAAACTGTATGCCTTGCGGCCTGTAAACTGTATGCCTTGCGGCCTGTAAACTGTATGCCTTGCGGCCTGTAAACTGTATGCCTTGCGGCCTGTAAACTGTATGCCTTGCGGCCTGTAAACTGTATGCCTTGCGGCCTGTAAACTGTATGCCTTGCGGCCTGTAAACTGTATGCCTTGCGGCCTGTAAACTGTATGCCTTGCGGCCTGTAAACTGTATGCCTTGCGGCCTGTAAACTGTATGCCTTGCGGCCTGTAAACTGTATGCCTTGCGGCCTGTAAACTGTATGCCTTGCGGCCTGTAAACTGTATGCCTTGCGGCCTGTAAACTGTATGCCTTGCGGCCTGTAAACTGTATGCCTTGCGGCCTGTAAACTGTATGCCTTGCGGCCTGTAAACTGTATGCCTTGCGGCCTGTAAACTGTATGCCTTGCGGCCTGTAAACTGTATGCCTTGCGGCCTGTAAACTGTATGCCTTGCGGCCTGTAAACTGTATGCCTTGCGGCCTGTAAACTGTATGCCTTGCGGCCTGTAAACTGTATGCCTTGCGGCCTGTAAACTGTATGCCTTGCGGCCTGTAAACTGTATGCCTTGCGGCCTGTAAACTGTATGCCTTGCGGCCTGTAAACTGTATGCCTTGCGGCCTGTAAACTGTATGCCTTGCGGCCTGTAAACTGTATGCCTTGCGGCCTGTAAACTGTATGCCTTGCGGCCTGTAAACTGTATGCCTTGCGGCCTGTAAACTGTATGCCTTGCGGCCTGTAAACTGTATGCCTTGCGGCCTGTAAACTGTATGCCTTGCGGCCTGTAAACTGTATGCCTTGCGGCCTGTAAACTGTATGCCTTGCGGCCTGTAAACTGTATGCCTTGCGGCCTGTAAACTGTATGCCTTGCGGCCTGTAAACTGTATGCCTTGCGGCCTGTAAACTGTATGCCTTGCGGCCTGTAAACTGTATGCCTTGCGGCCTGTAAACTGTATGCCTTGCGGCCTGTAAACTGTATGCCTTGCGGCCTGTAAACTGTATGCCTTGCGGCCTGTAAACTGTATGCCTTGCGGCCTGTAAACTGTATGCCTTGCGGCCTGTAAACTGTATGCCTTGCGGCCTGTAAACTGTATGCCTTGCGGCCTGTAAACTGTATGCCTTGCGGCCTGTAAACTGTATGCCTTGCGGCCTGTAAACTGTATGCCTTGCGGCCTGTAAACTGTATGCCTTGCGGCCTGTAAACTGTATGCCTTGCGGCCTGTAAACTGTATGCCTTGCGGCCTGTAAACTGTATGCCTTGCGGCCTGTAAACTGTATGCCTTGCGGCCTGTAAACTGTATGCCTTGCGGCCTGTAAACTGTATGCCTTGCGGCCTGTAAACTGTATGCCTTGCGGCCTGTAAACTGTATGCCTTGCGGCCTGTAAACTGTATGCCTTGCGGCCTGTAAACTGTATGCCTTGCGGCCTGTAAACTGTATGCCTTGCGGCCTGTAAACTGTATGCCTTGCGGCCTGTAAACTGTATGCCTTGCGGCCTGTAAACTGTATGCCTTGCGGCCTGTAAACTGTATGCCTTGCGGCCTGTAAACTGTATGCCTTGCGGCCTGTAAACTGTATGCCTTGCGGCCTGTAAACTGTATGCCTTGCGGCCTGTAAACTGTATGCCTTGCGGCCTGTAAACTGTATGCCTTCAATCAAAATTCATCCCAAAAACCCCAAAATCTATACATACTACACTCCCCACGGGTCAAGTAAGCGTCGACTGCGACAGCACATCAACGCGAGCCATCATTCATTAACTGTGTCACTCCTCAGGTGGAGGGATCTCATCCTCACCTGTTTCCTCGTAACACCTCCACCATACACACACTATGAGATAAAAATCTCAGTAAGGCTTGTAAATGCAAATGCTATCTATGCTATGCTATGCTATGGCACTGTAGGTGTCACCGAGATCCTATCCCCCTAACCGGAGAGAGTATCCAGCGGGCGGACTATCTTTCTAGCTAGAGGAGGGGGGTGCACGCTTATAACACGTACAGCGTGCCTGAGCACCATGCCTTGTAGCCTGTAAACTGTATGCCTTGCGGCCTGTAACTGTATGCCTTGCGGCCTGTAAACTGTATGCCTTACGGCTGTTTTCTTTGCATTATCTTTAAAATATCGTATGGAAATTCATTTTCATGCTTTTCTTTAAAACACGTGATGCATGAACAGTTTATATCATAAAGTAAACAACCACATATGTACCATCAAGACTATAAATACATAAACTATAACCTATAAAACAACTAAACCTGTCTACCCAACCAGAGCAAATAAACATGCGCATCTCCAAAACTCCTCGAGATGACCACGACGTACGGTGTAGGCCAATCGGCCAGAGAAGATCACGAGAACTTACCTCGTGTCCAAAGCAGCTCAAGCTCCGTCCACGAGCGTTGTTTGTCTGAAGCAAAAATACAACGTTTATCATTAAAACGAGTTTAAACTTCTAAACGTCCAAATTTAACCAAAACCTTACCTAAGGAATTTCTTAAAATCTCAACCTAACTAATCGAAGTATTTAAACAACGATTAACGCTCGATAGTTTAAAATTCCAATTAACGAGTTTTCCTAAAAATCCGAAAATTCTCCAATTTTAACATTTCTCACAAATCACTCTAACTTCGTCCAATGACGTTCAATACGTCTTATACATTCGTAATCTACAACAATCTATCGGTTTCGAACCCTAAATCTCGATTTCTAACAAAACCCTAAACGAACCCTAATTTGTTTAACTCTACGAAACTCAGAATTTAACGCTTTAAAACTATAGAATCATACCTAGAGCGTCGATTGGAGGAGAAAACGTGAAGAAAACGAAACGATTGGAGGACGAACGGAGGTTGGAAGTGGAGAACTCCGTCGACGGCAGAGGGAATCGCGAAGGAGAGAAAATGAGAGAAATGGTTCTTGCGTGAAATGGTGAAGAAGAAGAAAGATTGAGTTTTTAATATAAAATTGACTTTGCAAATTACGATTTTACCCTTAGCACTTAATTCTATTTGTTTTGTCCTTTGTTTCGTTAATTAACAGTCGATTCGATTTCACCAAATCTCCTTATTTCACCAATATGTCCAACTTATTACTTGGGATTTATCAAAACTGTTCGTTCGCAAATCGGACTCCGTTTACCAGTTTTACTAAAACGTCCTTCACATTTCAAGAAACGTAATTACCCAGAATTAAACGTTACTACTCCGAAAAATCTCATAATTTTCTTAAAATTCCTATAAATAATTAGGATTCTAATGACGCTTCCTTTTCATAAAACAATTTTTATTTGACATATTTATAAAAATACCAATATATATTATAATATAAAATTCCGTACAGGCCGGATATTACAATGGCCCGTGGGAGTGTGTTGTGCAGTCAGAGCTAAATTGACACGTGGGAGTAATAGTTAAGTATTTTGGAGATTTTGGGTTTATGTCGGGCTGAAGGGTGGAAGTATATGAATTGTATAGAGACTCATTCTAGGGTGTTGGATGTCTGGATAGTGTAAATACTGATGTTGATGAAATGGTAATGGATTTTAATGTTTTAATGTTTCTGGAAGTTCTGGGTGAATGGTGCGTAGGTGTAGGGGAAAGAATATGGAGGTAGCTCTCTGGACAAAAATCCAGAGAGCTAGTCGATCGATCGCCAGGAAGGGGTGATTGATCGGGTATTGCATGGTTTAGAGTCGGGATTCTTTAAGTTTCGGTTAATGTATTTCTGAAAGAAAGTCATCGTCCAAAGTCTGTGGACGATAAAGTTTAGTTAAGTATTCTGTAAAAAAGTCATCGTCCAAAGTCTGTGGACGATAAAGTTTAGTTAAGTGTTTCTGTAAGAAAGTCATCGTCCAAAGTCTATGGACGATAAAGTTTAGCTAAGTATTCTGTAAGAAATTCATCGTCCAAAGTCTGTGGACGGTAAAGTTTAGTTAAGTATTCTGTAAGGAAGTCATCGTCTAAACTATGGACGATAAAGTTTAGTTAAGTATTCTGTAATAAAGTCATCGTCCAAAGTCAGTGGACGATAAAGTTTAGTTAAGTATTCTGGCAGAGAAAGTCAGTCGTCCACACTGTCTTCTGTTTTTAGTCGTCCACACTGTCTTTTATTTCTGTTGTCCATTCTGTCTTTTAAATTCTGTCGTCCACGCTGTCTTTTATGTCAAACGTCCACACTGTCTTCTGTCTCCGTTGTCCATACTGTCTTCTGTTTTTAGTCGTCCACACTGTCTTTTATTTCTGTTGTCCATTCTGTCTTTTAAATTCTGTCGTCCACGCTGTCTTTTATTTCAAACGTCCACACTGTCTTCTGTCTCCGTTGTCTACACTGTCATCTGTTTTCAGTCATCCATACTGTCTTTTATTTCTGTTGTCCATTCTGTCTTTTAAATTTTGTTGTCCATGTTGTCTTTTATTTCAAACGTCCACACTGTCTTCTGTCTCCGTTGTCCACGCTGTCTTCTGTTTCTGTTATCCATTCTTGTCTGTTATAACATCTACCCCTACTGTTTAAATTGATGAAACTCGAGAGGAAAAATACTGTTCCTTCAACGAAACCCAATAGGAAGAGTCGACTATTGACTTCCGCTTAACGAATTTAATTGTTTTTAAATGAGTAAGAGGAAAAGAATAAAATAAAAATTTAAATTTTTACGTTATTTTTAGGAATAGTGTTAGGGGAAAATCGGGACGCTACATTCCCAACCACCAAATTTCCAACCACCATCATTAATTCACCTAACTATCTCCAATAATCATAAATATATCCATTAAAATCATAAATACGGTAAACCTAACCATTTCTAACATAAACCGACGATTTCAACAAAACATTAATCAAAACCCTAACCGTTATAATCCGTAAAAATTGAAAACTAATGGACTAGAATACTCGTATCATACCTAAGGCTTGATTGCGGAAGAGAAAACGGGAAGAGAAATTGTTGAACGGAGCTTGGAGAATCGCCGGCGTGAGATCGTCGTGGGAAGGAGAAGAAAACTCCAAGGGGGAGAAAACCTCTTCTGCAGAATGAAATACGTGGGAGGGGGGAGGAGTTGTGATTTTTATTAAATTTTTAACATTGAAAATTACTATTTTGCCCTTTAACTTAATATTCTACTATTTAGTCTATCGATTCGGTTTTTCCAAATTTTCTTGTTTCACTAAATATTATAATTTATTCCTAGGGTTCTAGTAAAACTTTCCATTCACAAAACAGGCTTAATTTACTATATTTATAAAAATACCCTTATACAACGGAAAATCAAAAACCCGTAAAATCGAGTGCTACATTCCATCCACCTTAAACAAAATTTTGTCTTCAAAATTTGACTATACAAATGGTTCTGAATATTTAGTTATCATATCCTGCTGTCTCTCCCAAGTGGTTTTGTCTACATCGTGGTTCTGCCACAAAACTTTCACCAGCGGAATCTCTTTATTACGTAGCACCTTGATAGAGGACTCCAGAATTCTCACTGGCTTCTCCACATACGTCAGCGTTGGTTGTACCTCGATTTCTCTTGCTTCAACGACATGAGATGGATCACGTACGCACTTTCTGAGCATGGATACGTGAAATACATTGTGAATGCCCTCCATCGATGTCGGAAGCTGTAACCAGTACGCCATCTTTCCGATCCTCTTCACAATAGAGAAGGGCCTCACATAACAAGGACTTAGCTTGCCTTTTCTCCCGAACCTCATAACTACCTTGAACGGAGAAATCTTTAGGTATACCTCGTCGCCGTCGTTGAACTCCAATTCCCTTCGTCTGTTATCGGTGTAGCTTTTCTAACGGCTTTGCGCTACCTCTATACGTTGTCTGATAATGGCGATCTTCTCCGCAGTCTGCTGCAGAATATCAGGGCCAATTATACTAGCTTCGCCAACTTCATCCCAATACAGCGGAGATCTACATTTTCATCCATACAGCGCTTCATACGGAGCCATGCCGATTGTAGCTTAAAAGCTATTGTTGTACGAGAACTCGATAAGTGGTAAATACTTACTCCACAAACCTTGAAATTCCAACACACAGGCTCTAAGAATATCCTCCAAAATTTGATTCGTTCTTTCTGTCTGTCCATCGGTCTGAGGATGAAACGCCATGCTCAAATTTAGCTGAGTTCTTATAGCTTTATGTAGACTTTTCCAAAATCTCAAAATAAACCTCGGATCTCTGTCAGAGACTATCGAAATGGGCACCTCGTGTAGTCTAACAATTTCTTGAACATAAAGCTCAGCGAGTTGATCCATGGAATATGTTGTTTTAACTGGTAGAAAGTGGGATGACTTTATCAAACGGTCCACTATTGTAACACCCGATTTTACAGGATTTTATAATTCCATTAAATAATGGCATTTTTTAAATATGTCAAATTAAGTCCGTTTTACGAACGGAAAGTTTTATTGGAACCTAAATAATAAATTGGAATTTATGGTTAAATAAGAAAATTTGGAGAAAACGAATAGTTAGTCACATAACGAGATAAGTGGAGAAACAAATAGAAATCAAATAGAGGGCAGTAATTTGCCAAGCCAAATTTTTATTAAAAATCACAAAATCCTTCCTTCCTCAGCACTCCAACGAAACCTTCATTTTCTCTCCTCTCCTCACGACGCTTCTCCTCTTCAACACCGGCGATTCGTTCTCCGATCTTCAAAGTTTCTTCACGTTTTCTCCTCTAAACCCGACTCTAGGTATGAGTCTATAGTTTTGGAGCTTTAGATTTCAATTTCTAGGGTTATACGGATTACGATTTTGTTAGAAATGTGAAATAGGGTTTGAGATCGATAGAGTTACCGTCATTATGGCTCAAATGGACGTATTTATGGTCGTTGGTGCAAATGAGTTGAATTAATGAAGGTTGTTGTGAATTGCCTTAGGTGAACAACGCTCATGGACGGAGCTTGACTTGCAATGGACACGAGGTAAGTCTCCGTGACTCGTTTGGCCGATTGACCTACACCATAAGACTATGTCAATCGAGGAATTGGAGATGCTCGCTGTGTTGGGTAATTAGGTTGGGTAGTTAGTTTAGTTAGATTGTTGAATGTATAAGTTTATTGTTTACATGCTTTGTCTTCGTTATGTCATTGTACACATGCACGCATCATGGTTTTATGAAAAGCACGAAAAAGGAAGTTCCATGCATGTTTTTACAAAAACGGAGAGGAATAACGAAAAGGTAAATGAATGTAATGATGGTCACGTCGGTGGCGGTGGTTCAAACATGGTTGTCGGATGAAACATGTTTTCCCCCGGGTTAGATACAAGGGGCTATCCAATCGCCATATTTGCCGCTCCTATCTAGCGAGAGTGAAGCCCCGGTGACATAAATGAAATGAAATGAATAGCGAAAAGGTAGGAAGCATGATTTATGAACTGTACATGCATAGAATTCACATGCATTCACGTAGATTTACTGAGCCTCTAGCTCACATTTTATTTCTATGGTGAAGGTGATTTCGATATAGGTGAGGACGACGTTCCTCCTGTAACACCCGACAACTTCGAACAGGTGAACTTTCTTTTAACGAAACGGAATTAATTGTCATCCATGCATATATTTCTTTGGTCGGAATTTTAGGCGCCAAAGTTTAATCAGTTTTCTTTATAAAATTAGGTTTGGTGGCAAACTTGTAATTAAGCCTGGCTCATTAAGTGTATAAATAGAAAATGAAAATCCTAAAATGACACAAAATCCCTTAGAAAATGGTTGTGTTCAAACCAACAAAATATTCAAGAAAGTGCTCGGTTGTGTGCTAATGAAAATGACCGAAAATGAGATGAAATAACATGGAAATAAATGCAAGAAAAATGAGGTGATGGTGTGTGAATATGAAAGGGCCGAATATGAATAAGAAAATGACCTATGAAATTGTAACACCCAGTTTCATTGAACCAATTTACTTAACCAACTTGTAGTGTACGTTTTATGGATAAAATTGAGAGAATTAGTGATTAGGTTAATAAATGACTAAGTAATGACATAATGGTAAATAGAGAATTAAAGTGATAACCTATTTAAGGAAAGAGGTTTTGTGATTAATGCACTGTAGCCGCCACTATTTTCCATACCTTCTCTCTCGGTATTGAGCTCAAGCTCAGCAGAGCTCTCTAGGCGATTCCCTCTCCGATTTTTCTCCAAACTAGGTGAGTCTACTTCGATTTCGTGCTACATTGAAACTAGTGATGGTAGAGAGGAGTATAGATGTGAGGTTTGGTGAATGCTGTAGGTGAGAGTTAGTTTCGGTTTTGTGGTAAATCAGGAATGCACCATGTATAAGACTCTCAAACTAGATTCCCTAGATTTCTAGATAGATTAGAATGAGGTTTAGCGAAAATCTAATTGATATTCTGTTTATGACTTAGGTGAGCAAAACTTCCGAAGTAATTTGAAACCGAGCATTTCTAGGAAGCCAGGTAAGTGGAGTATGCATGTGTCTTCGGGCCTACATCACAAAACAGTAGGATTATGTATGTTTGAATGTGTCTGTATGTCATGCATCATATTTTAACAGTATACGAAAAATGAATTTACATATATTGGCATGGTAAGAAATGACAGATTGCAACAGATAAACTATTAAGGGAACTAATCTGCCCCTTAACTTACAAAGGGATTTATAACTTTGGGAAGATTGATCCAATTCCCAATGGAATAGAAGGATCAGATAAACTATTAAGGGAACTAATCCGCCCCTTAACTTATGAAGGGATGTATGACTTTGGGAAAATTGATCAAACTCCCAATGGACTTGGACATGGCTGTGTCTTGATGCAAAAGGGAAAGGTAATAGCTTATGCTTCTAGGCAGTTAAAAACACACGAGAAGAATTACCATAGACACGACTTAGAATTGGCTGCAATAGTTTTTGCGCTGAAAATTTGGAGGCACTACTTGTATTGACAATCTTGTGAGATATTTTCAGATCATAAAAGCCTGAAGTATATCTTCACACAGAAGGAGCTAAATATGAGGCAACGTCGGTTGTTAGAGTTTGTCAAGGATTATGATTTTGACATTAAATACCACCCCGGCAAGGCGAATATAGTGGCTGATGCCTTGAGTAGAGTGACAACATCGGCCTCTACGTTGATTCTTGACATACCTTTAGAGGCAGAGTTCCGAAGATTTAATTTGGAAGCTGTGACCGGCGTGTCAGCTATGCTCTCTGTTGTAACCTTGAAGCCTACTATTTTGGAAAGAAGAAAGGAAGCACAAGCGATTGATGCTGAGTGCAACAAGTATAAGTCATGCATGGATTCTACTGATAAGTCAGATTTTAACCATTCTGTTGATGGAATTCTCAAGTTTCGAAATAGATGGTTTGTTCCGGCCAATAAAGAACTCCGAGAATAAATCTTTTCAGAAGCTCATTCTTCTAGATTCTCTATTCATCCTGGAAGTACAAAAATATACAGAGACCTTAAGCAACATTATTGGTGGCCAGGTATGAAAAGAAGTGTGGCAGAGTATGTGGGATCGTGTCTTGTTTGCCAACGTATTAAAGCTGAATATCAGAGACCTGTAGGAACGTTACAACCTTTGCCAGTTCTCGAATGGAAATGGGAGCAAATAACGATGGATTTTGTGGTAGGATTGTCTAGGATAACGAGAGGACATGATGCAATTTGGGTAATAGTAGATCGTTTTACCAAATCTGCCCATTTTCTACCTATAAAGATAACATGCTCGATGGATCAACTTGCTGAGTTGTATGTGCATGAAGTTATTAGACTTCATGGAGTTTCAAACACTATAGTTTCAGACCGAGACTCTAGAT
This sequence comes from Begonia masoniana, assembly GCA_022432975.1. Classification (NCBI taxonomy): domain Eukaryota; kingdom Viridiplantae; phylum Streptophyta; class Magnoliopsida; order Cucurbitales; family Begoniaceae; genus Begonia; species Begonia masoniana. The sequence goes on from CM039509.1 coordinate 31,689,358, forward strand.
TTACATCTAAGTTCTGGAAGAGTTTACACAACGCTATGGGCACGCAGCTTAATTTCAGTACAGCTTTTCACCCTCAAACAGATGGACATTCCGAGAGAACTATTCAGACTTTAGAAGATATGCTTCGTGCATGCATATTAGATTTTCAAAGATCTTGGAGTAAATACTTATCATTGGTGGAGTTTTCTTATAATAACAGTTTTCAAGCAACTATCGGTATGGCACCGTATGAAGCATTGTATGGACGAAAATGTAGATCTCCCTTGTACTAGGATGAAGTTGGTGAAGCACGTTTGATTGGTCCTGACATTGTGCAACAGACCGTAGAGAAGATTGCCCAAATCCGACAGAGAATCTTGGCAGGTCAGAGTCGACAAAAGAGTTATGCTGATCGTAGACGAAAAGAATTGGAGTTTGAGGTAGGTAATGAAGTTTTTCTTAAGGTATCACCACTGAAAGGAGTTGTGAGATTTGGAAAGAGAGACAAGTTGAACCCCAGGTATATTGAACCTTTCTCGATTGTGAAAAGGATTGGAAAGATAGCATATGAGTTGCAATTGCCAGCCTCTATGGAAGGGATACACAATGTGTTCCATGTTTCGATGCTGAAGAGGTGCTTGAGGGATCCATCTCAGATTTTGGAACAGTAGAGTACTGAAGTTCATCCCACTCTTAATTATGTGGAGAAACCAGTAAGGATTCTAGACTATGCTGTGAAGGCATTACGCAACAAAGAAGTTCCACTGGTAAAAGTCTTATGGCATAACCAGAACATAGAGGAGACAACCTGGGAGCGCCAGTAGGATATGATGGACCAATATCTAGAATTATTCAGGTAACGAATTTTGAGGACAAAATTCTTTTAAGGAGGGTAGATTGTAACACCCGGTTTCATTGAACCAATTTACTTAACCAACTTGTAGTGTACGTTTTATGGATAAAATTGAGAGAATTAGTGATTAGGTTAATAAATGACTAAGTAATGACATAATGGTAAATAGAGAATTAAAGTGATAACCTATTTAAAGAAAGAGGTTTTGTGATTAATGCACTGTAGCCGCCACTATTTTCCATACCTTCTCTCTCGGTATTGAGCTCAAGCTCAGCAGAGCTCTCTAGGCGATTCCCTCTCCGATTTTTCTCCAAACTAGGTGAGTCTACTTCGATTTCGTGCTACATTGAAACTAGTGATGGTAGAGAGGAGTATAGATGTGAGGTTTGGTGAATGCTGTAGGTGAAAGTTAGTTTCGGTTTTGTGGTAAATCAGGAATGCACCATGTATAGGACTCCCAAACTAGATTCCCTAGATTTCTAGATAGATTAGAATGAGGTTTAGCGAAAATCTAATTGATATTCTGTTTATGACTTAGGTGAGCAAAACTTCCAAAGTAATTTGAAACCGAGCATTTCCAGGAAGCCAGGTAAGTGGAGTATGCATGTGTCTTCGGGCCTACATCACAAAATAGTAGGATTATGTATGTTTGAATGTGTCTGTATGTCATGCATCATATTTTGACAGTATACGAAAAATGAATTTACATAAATTGGCATGGTAAGAAATGACAGAATGTAACAGATAAACTATTAAGGGAACTAATCTGCCCCTTAACTTACGAGGGATTATACTTGAATTAGAAGATTAGATAAACTATTAAGGGAACTAATCCGCCCCTTAACTTATGAAGGGATGTATGACTTTGGGAAAATTGATCCAACTCTCAATGGAACCGAGGGATCAGATCAGTGAATGAATGCAAATGCAACTGAGAGGTGAAAGTAGAAACTGCATGATCAGGAATTATGTTTCAGCATTTCATATCGTTAATTTCTTTACTTATTTAGCATTAGGCTAATAGATGAGTTTTGTGATGTAGGTGAAGAAGCTTCAGAAGGTGTGTTCTCTGAGCATGTTGAGGACTAGGCTAGTTGGGGGAGCACATCAATGTCATGGTTTGGTGATTCTGATGAGGCAGTTTAACTATTGTCTGTATGTGGTGTCTCACTTTTCAGATGTTATGTCTTGAGGGGTGCATAAGATTTTGATGATAGTAATAGTTGAAGGTTTAGTATGTCTTGAGTTTTCCTGATTATGAAGACATGATTTGGTTTTGTTATAGATTGCTATTTTGGCCGAGAGGTAACTCAATACCTCTATCGGCTGGTTCAGTATCATTTTCTTTATTTTCATTCACAGAACACTATCACCACTTCACACGTACTTCATCTTCCATCTCTTAGCTTCATTTATTCTGAATAAATTGTTTCATTTCAAGCACTTTAGCCTTTTCATTTCTGCTCATACATTTTATTGCTCTCAGGTTAGCTGACCAGTGAGCAACCCTAACTCTTTGGGTGATAACTCGCTCATTTTCAGGTCGTTACCCATCATTTTGGTATCAGAGTGTAGCTAACATCTGTGGGAACATTTTGGTACCTTTTATTTGTGCCCTTATTTACAAATTTTTAGCTGCATTGTTCGTACAAGTTAAGATACATTCTGTTGCTAACAAAATCTATTTTCTAGATTTGGGCATAAAACCCTCTCGGGTTTAGCCACTTTAGGTAGTGAATTTCTTTTTATTTTTTGCATTTCTTTGCTTAATATTGTTCTATTATTATTTTCTAACATTTCATGAGAGTCTTTTAAGTGCAATAACATTGTTTCCATTTCGTTTACTTGCTGTACATTTCATTTCTATACAAAAAAACTGCTCAATAAAATCTGCTTTGAATATCGAACTTGCTCTTGATATTAAGTTGCTGTTTTTGGATTATTGCTCGAACTTTATTCCCACAACATTGATATTAGCATCTTTGGAAGATAATCTGATTGTTTTGGGGTAAGAATCGCATATAAAGTCACTGCATTTTATTTGTTACACTAAGGAGTTTGAAAGGTGTTTGACAAAATGACCTAACTAAAATAGCATACAAAACCTTAAAATTTTTTTAATAAATTGCTATTTTTTTTGTCACGAATCTGTTATATTATTGTTCATTGAAGATTTAAATGACAAATCATGCATTAAAGTAATCAACTTGAGGTTTAAACATGATAGTAAATGAGCATGCAACCGGAAATTTAAAACTGTTTCTTTTTTAAATAGTGTAACTAGATTGATAATTGTAGGTTGAAATTCTCTAATTAGTTGATGGTCTTAATTAACCAATTTATCATGATCTTATTAACTAAGTATTTGAGGATTAAATGGAGCAATAAATCAATTAACTTGGATGTAAAACTATTGTGAAAAGTAGCATGCAAATCGGTTAAAAATCACAACAAAACTGTTTTTCTAAGAACCCATCAACTAGCTTGAAAAGTGTTTGTGAAAATACCTCACCTAATTTTATCAACAATTGCCTAGTTTAAAATTTTTTTTATCCTCAACTAGTTTTAAATTTTTATTAGCAAGTTATTTTAATTATTTGCTTTGTTTAAAAAAAAAAAGAGAAAAGAAATTCCTATCGTAAAACTTAGTTTAAGTGTTAACTTATTCCCTACTCCCCAGAGTTAGAAACACAATTAACTACTATTTTTGAGACTTAGGATATAATGCAAACAAGAAGTGGAGTTTTAAGGGAACAAAATAGGGGCAAGGAAACCCAAAACCCACATCCCATGACTCTTACCCAACCGGAGGGTGAGTCGAGTATACAAGGACAAATTAATGGGATAAATGAAGCCCTTATTACCCTAAGCCAACAAATTCAAAACATCAATTTGAGATTCGAAAAATCAATGAGGAAAAACAATCGAAGGAAATCCCCCATAACTCCCCACAACAACGACGAGACCTTGAATCCCCTCGAACAAGAAGATACGAAAGATCTCCTCCAAGGAAAAGATATGAAGAATCACCTCGAATGAGAAGTTATAATGAATCTCCGAGATTACGGAGGGATGAAGCATCTCCCCAAGGGAGAAGAAATGTGGAAACCCCTATACGAAGGAGGGAAAAAGAAAGGAGGAGATACAAAAATTCCCCTCAATGGAGGAGGAACGACGAAACCTCATAAGAGAGAAGAAGAAACCAACCGAGGAGACGATACCGAACTCGTGAATCATTGGTTGATATTGATTGGGGTGACGAGGAAGATGAGGACTATACCCCTACAAGGCAAAGAGATAATGACGAGCTAAAGAATGCTAAAATTACAATCCCCCCATTTAATGGAGCAAGCGATGGGAGCACATTCCTCGATTGGGCTGATAAAGTCGAGAGAGTATTCGATTACTACAACTATTTCGAGAGATTGAAAGTAAAACTCGTATCGGCTGAATTGACGAGTTACGCTTCCCTTTGGTGGGCCAACCTAAAGAACCAAAGAGCACAAACAAGAGACGAACCAATCGCAACCTGGCAGACTATTGAAGGCAGACTATTGAAGGCACACATGGAAAGAAGATTTGTGCTAAGCCATTATCGTCAAGAAATCTTTCTACAAATGCAAAACCTCCGACAAGGAAGTCAAACCGTGGATGACTATCTCATGGAATTTGAAACTCTAAAGATCCGAGGAAGTATGGATGAACCCGAAGATCACGTCATAGCTCGATTTATATGTGGAATTAACCGTGAGATTTGTGATCTTATCGAGATGTAGGCCTTGGACTCTATGGAAAGAGTTGCACAAATGGCTCAAACCATTGAGAGGCAACTAAAGAGGAAGAAGAAGGATCTTTTCACGCCCAAATTAACTCCAAGAACCACTGAAGGTAACAAGTTTACATCTCGAACCTTCGAAAACAACAAGTTTCATACACGAGCCAAAGGCAAGAAGCCATTTGTTTGAAATTGGCCACTTAAAGACGCCAATACCAAACCAACCATGGATAATCAAAACAAGTTGAAAGCCCGTGATATGAAGTGTTTTAAATGTCTTGGAACGGGTCATTTTATGGCACATTGCCCTAACTCGAGAACTATGGTAATTCGAGATGGTATTACGGAGGAATTAGAGAGCAAAAATGATGAAGAAAGAATTGAAGAGGAGGAAGTCGATGAAGTAGAAGTAGTAGAGAGTGATGAAGATGATACGATTCATGCACCTGACGGACCTCTACTAATGGTCATTCGACGAGTCCTTGTTTCAAAGAACACAAAAGGAGAATGTCAACGTGAGAACATATTTCATACCCAATGTATGATTAAAGACAAATTGTGTTCCGTGATTATCGATGGAGGAAGCTGTACGAATGTGACTTCGCAAGAGTTGGTAGAAAAACTAGCATTGGAGACTAGTGATCATCCCCAACCATATAAATTAATATGGTTTAGTGACAAGGATGACATTAAGGTCACTAAACGTGTAGTCATAAGCTTCGCCATTGGGAAGTACAAAGATTCTGTTGTTTGTGATGTCGTACCTATGAGTGCCAGCCACCTATTATTAGGTCGACCTTGGCAATATGACCAAAAAGTCACACATGATGGATTTTTGAACCTCTATTCATTAAAGATTGATGGAAAGATTATAAAGTTAGCTCCTTTAACACTCGATCAAATAACCAAGGATGAAATGGCTAAGAAGGAAGCTAAGGCTAAGGCAAACCTTTTTATGACCAAGGGTGAGATGAAGACCACCATTAGAAGGAAAGAATTTGTCATTATGGTCATGTTCAAGGATCGAATTACGGAGTTAGGAGAGATACTGACCCCCATCTGACGTTTGTTAAAGCAATTCAAGGACGTTTTTCTCGAATAACTTCCTCAAGGACTACCATCACTACGTGGTATTGAGCATCATATCGATTTGCAACCTGGGGCTGCCAAACTGCCCAGCTTATCGAATGAATCCTGAGGAAACAAAAGAATTGCAAAGTCAAGTGACCGAATTGTTGGACAAGGGTTATATACGAGAGTCAATGAGTCTGTGTGCTGTTCCGACTCTATTGGTCCCAAAGAAAGATGGTACAATGAGGATGTGTACCGATAGTCGAGCCATAAACTAAATTACAATTAAGTATAGATTTCCTATCCTTAGGCTCGAGGACATGTTGGATGAGCTCAGTGGAGCCTCCATATTCTCAAAGGTGGACCTCAAGAGTGGTTACCATCAAATTAGGATGAGAGAAGGCGACGAATGGAAAACCGCCTTCAAGACAAAGTATGGACTTTATGAGTGGATGGTTATGTCATTTGGGCTAACAAATGCGCCAAGTACTTTCATGCGGTTGATGCACCACGTACTTAAAGAGTTTCTAGGTAAATTCATCGTAGTATATTTTGATGATATATTGGTGTATAGCTTTAACCTCCCTCAACGCCTCAACCACTTGAGCACCTTATTCCAAACCTTAAGGAAGGCTAAATTATTTGGCAACTTAAGCAAATGTTCATTTGGACAAGATAAAGTCTACTTCCTTGGTTTCATCATTTCGAAGGACGACATGGAAGTCGATGGAGAAAAGATTAAGGCAATCAAGGAATGGCCTACCCCTAATGGAAGTAAGGTCTTTTAAAAATTTCACCTTGTAAGACCTTTATCATGACGAGTGTACTTGCTTGAAAAATTGAAAAAACATCTTATTACGTCTATTGTATTAAGCAGCTTGTTAAACTTTTCAAGTTTGTAGCAGCCAATATTGAAGTTGTAGTTGAGGAAAAGAAGTCACTTAATATTTTCTCCTGTAATTGTACAAATTTTCCATAACGAGTGTGTTTGCTTTCTTGGTTGAAAAAAAAGTTATTATTAGAGCTATCTTATTAAGTATTTTGTTAAAATTTTCAAGTTAGGAGCATGTATTATTGAAACTACGGTTGGGGAAGAAATGCCTCTTAAAATTTTCACCTAATATTTTAGAATCTTTGTCTTGATGAAAATGCTTGCTTGGCCGGTCTAGAAATGTTTGATTAGGGTTATATTATTAAGCATTTCATTAAGCTTTCCAATTAGGGAGCAACTAAGATTAAAGGTGAAGTTGGGAAAGATATGGGTTTTAAAATTTTCTCTTACGAGTGCACAACCTTTGGCATGACGAGTGGGCTTGCTTGGAAGGTAAAAAAAATGTCTAATTTTGATCTATTTTATTAAGCATCTTGTTTAACGTTTCAAGTACGGACCCAGATTTTGGACAATGTTATAAAAAGTGCCTTATCAAAGAGGGTATCTCTTCATAGGAAACAAGTTGTGCATCCCTAATGTTGGAATAAGACAAAGCCTAATAAAAGAGGCTCATAGTGGGGGACTAGCTAGCCATTTCGGGAAGGATAAGACCCTTGAATTGGTTAAAGAACACTTCTTTTAGCCCTATCTCATTCGTGACATACGTCGATTAATAGAACGATGTAATATTTGTAAGAGGGCAAAGAGCAAAACATTACCTCAAGGACTATATCTACCATTACCCGTACCTACTCATCCTTGGGTGGATGTGAGTTTAGACTTTGTTCTAGCACTTCCACATACCGTAAGAGCTAAAGATTCAATTATGGTTGTAGTGGATAGATTTTCAAAGATGACTCTTTGTTACGTGTACTAAGACGGATGACGCATAGAACACTGCCCATCTCTTTTTCAAAGAGATTGTTAGACTTCATGGAGTATCTCATACTATAGTATCGGACAGAGATACTAAATTTCTTAGTACTTTTTGGAGGACTTTGTGGCACAAAATTGAGACAAAATTATTATGCAGCACTTATTTTCACCAACAGGCGGAGGGATAGACCGAAGTGGTCAACAGAACCTTGTGAACCTTGCTTAGAAGTGTGATAGGAAAGAAAATTGGTGAATGAGATATTCAACTTCTTTACTTAGAATTTGCCTATAATAAAAGTGTCCACTCCGCTACTACAAACATCTTTTGAAGTGGTGTATGGATTTAACTCAACTACACCATTGAACCTCTTACCACTTCCTATGAAGAACCTTGCAAACTCGTTAGGAGCAGATAAGACAGCACAAGTTAAACAACTCCATGAACAATTTAGGAAGACCATACAAAAGAAAAATGAGGCCTACGCAAAAAGAGCCAACAAGGGCGAAAAGGGAATCATATTTAAGGTACGAGACTTAGTATGACTCCATTTAAGAAAAGAGGGTTTTCCTCAACAAAGGAAGTCCAAGTTTCTTCCTAGGGCAGATGGTCCTTTCAAGATAATCGAGCACATTAATAATAATGCATATAAGGAGGAAAAGATTGAGGAGGAAAATTCACAAGATTTGAGGTAAAATCCTCTCTCACCTAGAGAGGATGATACACTTAGGAGGCCAATTACACGTTCGCAAGGCAAAGCTCAAATCTTATCTAATCTATTCATTGACTATTGCTCTATTTTTTCAAGTAAAGGCTTAATGAATTGTTTGGAATGGAAACCAAATCTTCAAGACATGGAGAAACCAACTTACATGTTTGAAACGCCCCGAATTATATAGACCCGATTCGCTACTCACAATACTGAACCATACTATGTCATTCAGAGAAAATTTCAACTTTTCACTCAATGGTCAAAGTTTGACCTTTATGAACGTTAAAACTTGCAGAGAAAATTCATTTGTATAAAACAACATTTATTAATTTAATTAAAATATTAAAGACAATTGGTTGGAAGAAAACAAAACAAAATAGAACACGTCCACCGCTGAACAGTTCCAGCGGTAGAGATAGAAACAAAAGGCATCTACCACTAAACAGTATCAGCGGCAGAAACAGAAATAAAATAGTCTCAGCGGTAGAGACGGAAATAGGAGGCATCCACCGCTAAACAGTGTCAGTCACAAGACATGTCGACTACCCACAACCACCGCTCACGTCCACCGATCGAATCCTTCGAACGACAGTAACTCTCAGCATCCACCGATCACAAAACGACAAAAATCTAATACTCACTCCAACGCTCACATCCACCGGTCACTAAACGACAAAAATCTAATACTCACTCCTACGCTCACATCCACCGGTCACAAAACGACAAAAATCTAATACTCACTCCTACGCTCACATCCACCAGTCACAAAACGACAAAAATCTAATACTCACATCTACCGATGGACAACATCCACCGATAGACGATAACACTCAACATCCACCGGTGGACTACATCCACCGACAGACAATAATACTCAACATCCACCGGTGGACTACATACACCGATAGACAAAAGAAATCACTCAACATAACAGCCTAACAACCATTTTCACTCTAAACAAAGAAAAACTCCGACTACCAAAGAACTTGTACATTTTATTAAAAATCGTTCAAAACAACATAAGTCCACAACTTTAAAAAAAAATATCCAACAAAGCAACTATCTCTAAACCATATCATGTTTTTCATACTCAGAACAAGAAAACCATAAAGTTGTTTAACAAAAACATTAGAACAATTAATGTTACTAAAACTCTCTGCACACTTCCACAAGATACTTAACCACTGAAACTTCATAAATAGACAATAGTGAAACCTCCCCATCAGTTCACCAAGTCGAGGCATGAATGTGCTCCCCCAACCAGCCTATTCCTCAACATGCTCAGAGAACACACCTTCTGAGGCTTCTTCACCTACATCACAAAACTCATCTATTAGCCTAATGCTAAATAAGTGAAGCAATAACAAAATGAAATGCTGAAACATAAATCCTAATCATACAGTTTCTACTTTCACATCTCAGTTGCATTTACATTCTTTCACTGATCTGATCCCTCGGTTCCATTGGGTGTTGGATCAATTTTTCCAAAGTCATACATCCTCTTCATAAATTAAGGGGCAGATTAGTTCCTTTAACAGCTGATCTGATCCTAAATTCCATTGGGAAACGGATCAATTTTTCCAAAGTTATAAATCCTCTACATAAGTTAAGGGGCGGATTAGTTCCCTTAATAGCTGGTCTATTACAATCTGTTCATGCCTTACTATGATGTCTTTACATGTAAATTCATTTTCGTATTCTTTCAAAAAATAATGCATGACGTACAGACAAATTCAAACATACATAATCCTACTGTTTTGTGATGTAGGCCCGAAGGCACATGCATACTCCACTTACTTGGTCTCATGGGGATTGTTGGGTTGTAAGTTACTTCGAGAATTTGCTCACCTAAAATCATAAACAGAGCATTAAATCAATCTTCACTATACCTCATTCTAAACCATTCGGAAACCTAAGGTAGCTAACATGGAACTCTAATAATCATGCATTCCTAGTTTATCATCAAAACCCGAACTTATTCTCATTCACAGCGTTCCCAAAACACACACATTGCACTCTCTCTGCTATCTAGTCACTAAAACTCAAGGAAAACGAAGGAAAACTCATCTAGATTGAGGAATGGAAATCAGAGAGAAAATCTCCTATAGAGCACGGCTGAGCTTGAGCTAAAATACCGAAAGAGGAAATGAGAAACAGTGGCGGCTAAACCTCACAAAACCCTTCCTTAAATACGTTATCCACTACTAAATCTCCAATTTACAGTTCTAACCTTATTTAGTCACTCATTAACCTAATCACTAGTTTCTCCCAATTTCATCCCTAAAACGTACATCATAAGTTGATAGAATAATTTTGATTCAACGGAACCAGGTGTTAGGAAAAGATTGAGGAGGAAAATGTTGACTTATAGAGTGTTTTAAGTCATAATTTGTTTTTGATTATGTATTTGTGTATTAAGTATACAATTTGATTATGTGTATTTAAATAAGAATTATCAATACAAGTTTGGTTGACACTACCCTGGAACAAGGGTATTTTAGTTGTTAATAAATCGGTTTGAGTTATACAGAGCAGAACAGAAAAACAGGGCTGTAAAACGCGTGCTTCTACCGATGACTATACATCAAAAAAATGGAAGCCTCTGTCGATTGCTAAGCAGAAGAAGACGCCGTTTAGAAGTTATCATCTGCCGATAGCGCTCTTTGATGGACATATGCCGATGACGTGTCAAGTTAGTACATGCTTTCTCTGACGATAGCTGTTTCTGAAGACAGATGCCGATGATGTGTCAATAGTACTTATTTGTTTCATGCTGCCGATGATATGTGAACACGTATGCCGCTGATGTTTGAAGTTACTCTTGCCGGATTGACAAACGGACAAAAGGAGATAATAACCAAAGCATGCACATGCCGGTGAAATCTAAGGATGCGTCTGCCGATTGGAATTCAACGCCCTACACCTGCCGATAGCTTTTAAGCTTGCTCATGCCGATCATAGACGACACAGTTTCATCAGTCATCTGCCGGCTGGTTTTTTAAAGAGACTTCTAACGATGGCGCTTTTAAAGAACATCTGCCGATGGCTTTGAAGATAGACTGTGCCGAATGAAGTTTTACGAATTGCCTTTCTGCCGATAAGAAGTTGGAAGTTGCTTCTGCCGATAGAAGTTGAAAGTTCATCTGCCGAGGTTTTTTAAAGAGACTTCTACGATGGCGCTTTTAAAGAAACATCTGCCGATGGCTTTGAAGATAGAATGTGCCGATGAAGTTTTACGAATTGCTTCTGCCGATAGAAGTTGAAGTTGCTTCTGCCGATAGAAGTTGAAGATGCTTCTGCCGATGGAATTCAAGGATATATCTGCCGATGGCATTTCAAGCAGCATTCACCGATGACGTGTCTCCGCTCATTAGTTGCATCTGCCGGTGAACTTCCGCCAGAATTCAAATTAGCCGCGAAGCTACAGTGACGTCGTTTTCAGCCATAACTTCAGAACATTAATGGCGACGACAATTTGCAACTACAAACGGCAACGGCTACCTGAACTTGTACGGATGCTTCCCAACGGTAACAAAGTTTCTATTATTGTTTTAGAAGCATTGAAGTCAAGCAGAAAATGGACAGAGTATAAAAGCCGAGCTTAGAGCACAAAGGAACAACTTTTGCGATTTGAATTCCTGAGCCCTAACTTGCGAAAATATTCATACTCTGTAAATCGTACTACTCTCCTCTTACATTCGAACTTGAGATTCAGATCCTGTGAGAGAGTAGTTTTTGTGCAAAACTTTACAAACTCTAAATTTGTATAAGGCAGTGGATTGACGCCCGTAAAGTTCAATCCTGTATTGTGTAAAAGGCTTTGGATCGACGCCCGAAAGCTCGATCAGGATTTCTCGTTGAGGAGAAGTAAGGAATCTTCAAGGAGGAGCCTTGGAGCGTGGACGTAGGCAGTTTGGCCGAACCACGTAAAAATACTGGTGTCAAATTTCTCTCTCTCTCTCTCTCTCTTTACATTATTTGATTACTTGTGTTTAATCTATAAGTTTAATCAAAGAGAGAAATAAGATTGACTCATAATTAAAATTAAAAAGTCTAATTCACCCCCCCTCTTAGACAAGACCGATCCTACAATTGGTATCAGAGCAAGGTTTATCATTGTCTAAGTTGTATTTGTATTCTGTGATATACTAATCATGGCATTCAACTCAAACTCCTCACACATTGAGGGTCAGTCCATCTCTAGGCCACCTCTATTCGATGGCAGTGATTATGTTTACTGGAAGGCGAGAATGAGAATATTCATTCAAGCCATGGACTATGAGTTATGGAACATTATAGAATATGGTCCATTTAGTGCCATGAAAACTGTAGATGGCAAAAGTGTTCCCAAGGTCTCTGCTGATTTAACTGAGTCCGACAAGAGGAACTTGAGTCTAAATGCCAAAGCCATTAACACCCTATACTGTGCTCTAAATCGTGATGAATTCAACAGAGTTCAGGGGTGTGATAGTGCTCAGGAAATCTGGCATTTATTAGAAGTAACTCATGAGGGAACAAACCAAGTTAAAGAGAGCAAATTAAGCATGCTTGTTCATGAGTATGAATTGTTCTCCATGGAAAAGGATGAGTCCATATCTTCTATGTTTACTAGATTCACTAATATTACTAATGGATTAAAAGTTCTTGGTAAGATGTATACAGGTGAAGAACTAGTCAGGAAAATTTTGAGATGCCTTCCACGAGCTTGGCAACCTAAAGTGACAGCCATTCAAGAAGCTCGGGATCTGAAGGTTCTTAAACTTGAAGAGCTCGTTGGCTCTCTCATGACTCACGAGATTACAATGAGAGCCAATGAGAAGGAAGATCTCAAGGAGAAAGAGATCAGTAAGAAAAAGGACATTGCACTCAAAGCCTTATCAAGTAAGCAAGATGACTCTGAAGAAGAGGAAGATAATGATGAGGATATTGCACTCATCACCAGGAGGTTCAGTAAATTTCTCCAAAGGAAAAGACTGCAAGGAAGGAAATTTCCGAAAGGTGAAAAGTCTCAAAAGGAAAAGGAAATCACGTGCTTTGGGTGTGGAAAGCCTGGACATATGAAGGCAGATTGTCCACAAGCAAAGAAGTATCCCAAGAAGTTTAAGAAGAAGGCCATGAAGGCCACTTGGGATGATAGTGAAGAAGACGCCTCTTCATCAGAAGATGAGGAAGTAGCAAACCTGTGCTTTATGGCACTCGAGGAAAAGGTTAGTACTTCTTCTTCAAAAGTATCTAGTGATAGTGATAGTGATGATGAAGAAGGTGAAATAATTGACGCCTTTAATGACTTAGTTAAACAGTTTGGCATGCTGAAAAATAAATACAATCTGTTGAAAAAGGAGAATACAGATCTATTAAAAAAGCATGTTAAAGAAGTAGACTTGCATGTCAAGGAAATTGATGAGCTTAAAAGCAAAAACGAAGATCTGAATAATATCATTCTGAACTTCACCAAGGGCGAAAAATTATTTAAGATGATAATAGGAGGTCAGAGAGCAAATTTTGACAGAACAGGATTAGGATATGACAAGTCTAATAAAAAGAAAGCTTTTAAGAATTTCTTTGTTAAATCTACTGTATGTCATAAGTGTAATGAAGTAGGACATAAGTCCTTTGTATGCCCACTAAAAACAAATGGCAAGAAAGATGGTTGTAAGTTACAATGGGTTCCTAAAGGAACCAGGCCTAACACTAGGACCCAAAAGATTTGGGTACCTAAGAAGACAACCTAATTTCTGTGTTGCAGGATAATGCATCTCCTCTAAGAAATCAGTGGTACCTGGACAGTGGTTGTTCAAGGCATATGACTGGAGATGCAACTAAGTTCGCTGTTGTCAACAAGAAGAAAGGAAGTGTCACTTTTGGTGGAAATCAAAAGGGCAAAATTGTTGGCATTGGCAACGTAGGTAACCCTATCAATCCTGTTATAGAAAATGTTTTATTAGTTGATGGGTTAAAACATAATCTACTTAGCATTAGTCAATTATGTGACAAAGGTTATGAAGTAATATTCAAATCAGATTCATGTATAATTAAAGATGCTGCAAATGGCAAAATTCTCTTTACTGGTTTTAGGAAAGAAAATATTTATGTCATTGACATTGATGATATTGATTGTAGTATTGAAAAATGTTTTGCTGTGAATTCTTCTATTGACGGTTGGATCTGGCATAGGAGATTGGGACACGTAGGGATAGATACCTTAGCTAAGATTACTAAGGAGAACTTAGTTAGAGGTATTCCTAAGATATCATTTGAAAAGGATAAAGTCTGTGAAGCTTGTCAAATGGGCAAACAGATCAAAAGTTCCTTTGTATCTAAGAATGCAATTTCTACTTCTAAGTCTCTCCAACTCCTTCATATGGACCTCTTCGGTCCTTCCAACATAGCCAGTCTAGGAGGAAAATTCTATGCTTTCGTCATTGTTGATGATTTTTCTAGATTCACTTGGGTTCATTTTCTGAAGTCTAAGGATGAAACCTTTGACACCTTTTCTAGTTTTAGGAAAAGAGTTCAAAATGAAAAGGAGCTCACCATTGTTGCTATTCGTAGTGATCATGGTGGAGAGTTTGAAAATGAGAAATTTGAACTCCTGTGTCTCAAGTATGGAATTGAGCACAATTTCTCTTCTCCTAGGACCCCTCAGCAAAATGGAGTTGTTGAGCGGAAGAATAGATCCCTTCAAGAGCTTGCTAGGACTATGCTTAATGAAAACTCTCTTCCTAAGTATTTCTGGGCCGAAGCTGTAGCAACAGCCTGTTATGTACTTAATCGGGTCTCCATAGAGCACAAAGGAACAACTTTTGCGATTTGAATTCCTGAGCCCTAACTTGCGAAAATAATCATACTCTGTAAATCGTACTACTCTCCTCTTACATTCGAACTTGAGATTCAGATCCTGTGAGAGAGTAGTTTTTGTGCAAAACTTTACAAACTCTAAATTTGTATAAGGCAGTGGATTGACGCCCGTAAAGTTCAATCCTGTATTGTGTAAAAGACTTTGGATCGACGCCCGAAAGCTCGATCGGGATTTCTCGTTGAGGAGAAGTAAGGAATCTTCAAGGAGGAGCCTTGGAGCGTGGACGTAGGCAGTTTGGCCGAACCACGTAAAAATACTGGTGTCAAATTTCTCTCTCTCTCTCTCTCTTTACATTATTTGATTACTTGTGTTTAATCTATAAGTTTAATCAAAGAGAGAAATAAGATTGACTCATAATTAAAATTAAAAAGTCTAATTCACCCCCCCCTTAGACAAGACCGATCCTACAGAAAATTCACAAGATTTGAGGTAAAATCCTTTCTCACCTAGAGAGGATGATACACTTAGGAGGCCAATAACACGTTCGCAAGGCAAAGCTCAAATCTTATCTAATCTATTCATTGACTGTTGCTCTATTTTTGCAAGTAAAGGCTTAATGAATTGTTTGGAATGGAAACCAAATCTTCAAGACATGGAGAAACCAACTTACATGTTATCATGGGATACAAGTGAAGATTCAACTCAAAAGTCAAAGGGAGTCAACTCAAAGTCAAATGGGAATTTGTTTTCCCGGCAACAACTTTGTGTAATTTTCTATTCGTGCATTTTGATTTGGCAAACATTAGTCTTCCTTGTTATTTATCTATAAACTTATGTATTAGATTTTGTAGTTAGGTTGGATGAATGTTAGGTTAGTGGTGGTCAAGGTTTTAACACATAAAGGGCCACATGAAAAGCAACCAAGAGGAGCGACCCAACATGAAGCAAGACGTGCGCATGGAGAAGAATGCAAGCCCGATCCATTCAAGGTTGAAGTCCACTCCACTCAACAAACTCAAAAGAGAATCCATATCAATTGAAGGCCCACACTACTTAGAAAATGGAAGGTTCATCTTCAGCTACTTCAACGTTCATAAGATGAATTTGAATGAGTTTTCAGCTGAATCTTAAAATCATGGAAGGAATATTGATCTTGTTGATGAGGAAAGTATCTCCACCTTTGATTGAAGATAAAGGAGCCTACGTATGCACGGCCGAGATCAACTTTTTGTGTCAAATTATCTAAACCACGTTAGGATTGTATTTAAGTATGGCTATTGGATATTGTATTTAGATTGCTTTTAAGTTATGAGAAGAAGTAGACCTATTTCCCTATCATCAATTCACCATTCCTCCTCATTTTCAAAGGTGAGTCCTCAGATTGTTCATCAATTTGAGTGGAAATTGTGCCTCCAATTGTTGACAAGCCGTGGTTACTTGGTAACTCTTGATCTTTAACTTCTCTTCTTTCTTTCTAAGACCTTAGATATGGGAGAAAAGTTGAGCCAACCAAGCCTTGTGCCATTATAATTTTCTTTGAAAAATTACATCTATTTGAAAGTGTTAAAGTTGCTCTTGGGCCGGTTACGGGTATTTGTTACATAAGCTCTTTGTTTGATTTTTTTTTTTTTTTAACGTGAAATTTTCAGGGTTTATTCATTTTTCATCAATTAACAATCTATCTAAATTTTGATTCACTTGAAACTCAATTTTAAACAATTTTGGGATTGCTTAATTAGAGGTGCTCTCGTATTGAGTCGAGAACACCTCATTGTGGTGTTTTCTTGTATAACATTTGTTTTAAAGATTCAAAAGGTTATCAATGTTGTCCAAGTTGTTCATATACTTCTAGACGACTGTCTAGAAATATAAATTTAATTTGTACTTAGCATGCATCTATAATTATCTTCACTTTATTATTATTATTATTCTTCAAGTGAATGTATAACGAAATATAACTTTTATTTTGACATTGGACTCAATTTTATAACTTTTAAAATTTGATAAGTTCGATACTTCTTTGCTATTACTTACTAATTTGAGTAGCTATCGATTACTATCTTTTTAGCATAATAGAGATAAAGCACATGATATTTATCGTCTTTTTACACGTTAAATTGTCATTCTCATCTTAATTCAACATCTAAATATGCCCAAATATTAAATTTAAGTAAATATTTTCAATTTATATAAATATAATGTATATTTTTAAATCATTTTAGTTATTAAAATTATAATGATTATTTATCATTATAATGTCAAAAATAATAACTAGTCGTTTAGTTATCAAAATTATTTTATTAATATATAAAATGACATGTATTTAGAAAAAAATTATGTAAGATAACCTAATAAAAAAGTATCACATAAATATTATTACAAATATTTGACATTTATATTCTTAAAAATTATATATATACTAATTAGGTTGACATCTATCTAATTACAAATTATTTGCAATAAAAGGTGACAAATAAGCTGAGTAGAGTATGAGAAAGTCTGGCTCACCGAGCCTAACGAATTAAACGAGTCTAGTGAGTCCAACGGGCCGAGCCTAACAAGTCCGTCCAAAAAATACAATTTAGTTTTTAAAAATACAACTAATTATAGTATTTATGCTTTTATATAATTTAATACTATAAGAACAACCAAATATTTTAATTTAAATTATTTTTATAATTTACATCACAGTCATATGATTTGTTCATATTCAAATAGTATAGTTATCATTGATTACCAAAATAAATACAACACTAATTACTTATTGTTTCCTATGAAAGATTTAAGAGATTAATTATATCAAAGGATTTATACTTAGTTAATAGCAACCGTTGATCTGAAAGTCAAACTTAGACCCCATTAGATTTCTATTTAGTATATAGTGGTTCCCTAGCACACATTTCACCAGATTTCCAGTCGGGTTGTTCTTCTCGTGCTCACTTTTGTTACCAAGTTACTCGCAGTAAGGAATCGTTCTTTAACTTTTTGTTGTTGTTTAGTCGCATTGTGCTTCATTTTTTTCGGCGTCGATTACTGCGATTCTTCTTCTTCTTCTTCTTCCTTTTTAAAAAACGAAATATTCTTACGGATGATTTTCAATTTTCTTTTGGGATCTTGACACTTACTCATGTAGGGTATGGCGAAATAGAATCTTTTTGCTCGACGGCTCATGCATAGATTTTAAAATTTAGTTTGTTCTTGCCATTGAATTTAATTTTCATAATTAGGTCGATACTGTGATTATTTAGGAACTACTCTATTGTGTTTTCATTCGTTGGTTTCTCATCGCACTTTTATGATGGATTTTCCAGAACAGAAAGGACGCATACTTGCTGCACAGTTGGGGCTTTTCAAGATTGTTTATCTTGTATGAGATGTGGTCGATGTAGGTAAGAGGGCCAACTTACTGTGCATTTTCTTAAAATTTTCATGAAAGTGCGATGGTTGTTTGAATACCCCTTGTTTTCTTTTTTGTTTTGTTGTTATTATTAAACTTGTATTTTACATCTACAAGATTAATCACGTTAAAACCCATAGATTTGGAGACTAGTGTCGTGTGATTTTGACTTCGTTCTCTTTAACTTGTTTGCGTTTGGATACAGTGGGAAGAAGAAATTGGAATGGGGTGAATCTTGTTTGGTTTACACAGAAAAGAAGAACCGAGGTTTCTTGTAAATGTTTCTTATGATCCTTCACCATCTTTTGAGCTTTCTCTCTAATTTTTCCCGTGGAAATTGTTATTTCTAGTATTTTTGGATTTGGGTGTTTGAAAGCTTGATAAAAAATTGGCATCGTGGATTCTTCTATTTGATGTAATACCTCAAGATCTAAGTTCAAATCTTTGGAAAATATTGTACCATTTGTTTTGTTAATGGTAAATAAATAGGATTTTTCGCTTCTCATTGGAGGGTTTTGCACATAGATCGCGTGTCTCACTTTTTTTTCTTTTCCTGCTGCATTTAGTCTTTCAGTTGCATTTCCGTTTTATTATTACATTTGTGCCGTTTGATTAGTGTAAAATGAAAAGAGGTAAAGTCTTTACCATTACTGTTTCTTCATTTTCAGTGATGTTAACAAAGTTTGACAGAGCCATTTTCTGGTATAGAAGCAAACATTAAGAATTGGACAAGTGATTTCTGAGGTAGCCACTTTTGTGCATTGAATTGTCTGCTGTAAAGATTCAGATTGATTGTGTAACATTCCAAAATTTATTCTCAAATCAATCTAAATTAGAAATTCAATTTCTACCATTAATCAAATCTAACCTTAATTTTTAGACAATCAATTCAATCTCCTAATTTATCGCTCAATCATTCCTTAGCTGGAAATCCGATTTAGAAATTGCATTGCTGATTCTCAGCAACAAATCCGATTAAAGATGGATATCCAGAATGAACCTAGTCTGAATATTGTCCAAGAACATAAGAAATTCGGATTTACAGAGCAATAAGTCCGAACAGAACCTGGTTTTTTGAAAATAGTAGGATTTCTCTCTGGAAATCAGATGCTGAACGAAGTGAATGTGGTCTGGATTAGCATCCAAAAATGGATAAAGATCAAATGCAACTGCTCATAGGATCCGAGCTGATTGATTTACAAGTCGGAAAAATCCAAGCAGAATGCGGATTTCTCGGAGGGCTTGTGTCAAGCCTCTGCTATAAATAGAGAGGTTCGAGTGATGGAAAAATCACCTCACAGCTCTCCCTCTCGAGTCTCTGAAAAACCAGAAAAGAACTCTTACCTCTTCAGTCGCTGGCGACTTTCTGAGGAAGCAGTCGAGCTCTCCGACGCGACGAAATCCCCTCGGCCGAGCTTCACTTTGCATCAGAAGAAACTGCTTCCGATCGAGCGAACTTCCGTCATAAGATCTCTCTCTCTTGATCTTTAACCCTCCCTCCCTCCCTCCCTCTCTCTTATTAGTATATATAGTTAGGATTAAACCATTTAGTCAAATTGTAACTAATGTCTTTTCATTTTCTCATCATTATGCGTTTCTCTATACTTTTACAGTGTATTATAGTTTTCAAAATCGTATTGCAAAAACCTTTTTCATCTGCCGCCTTCTTTCTCTCTGTTCTTCGTCTTCTTCCTGGTTCTTTGTGTTTGTAAATCAGCAGGTGCAAAACTTAACGTGGTATCAGAGTTAGAAATGGCTTCCTCTAGTTCGACTGTTCCCTCCTCTCCCATTCCCTCTCCTACGGTTTCTCATTCCTCCCCTCTGCCTCCATTACCCACAGTAAACCAAACCCTCACAGTTAAGCTCAATAACTTGAACTACCTAGTTTGGAAGGCGCTGCTCTTCAACGTCGTCATTGCGAACGACATTGAACATCTCCTGGACCCCTCCTTTCCCTCCCCTCCTAAATTTCTTGATGCAACCTCCACCCAAATCAACCCAGAACACACTCTCTAGCAACGATACAACAGAATCGTTATGAGTTGGATTTTTGCCTCCCTGTTCGAGGACCTCCTTCCTCAGATTGTTGCTTTCTCCACCGCCAGCGAAGTCTGGTCAGCCCTAGAATGGCTTTTTGCTTCCTCCTCCTTGGCTTGCATCACGGATCTACGAAGCCATTTACACTCCCTATCCAAAGACGGCCTTTCGGCCTCCAGTTATTACCAGAAATTCACTGCCCTGTGCAATACTCTTGCGGCAGTCGGCAAGTCGGTCAGCTACAAAGACAAAATCATCTACTTCCTCAATGGTCTAGGTAGCGAGTACAACGTGTTCGTGACGTCGGTTACCAATCGCGCCGATGAACCTCCACTGAAAGAAGTCCAGAGCCAGCTCCAAAGTTTTTATTTTCGCCTAGAAAAAAAAAACTCCGTCATCGCCATTCCGACGCCGGCCCAGATGCAGGCGCACTTCGTCTCTCAGTGTCCCTATCAGCTGTCGTGGAACTCTCGCCCAACTTCCTCGGCTTGTCCTCTATTCTCGCCTGCCCCATCTCAGCGTGGACCAGACTTCCCTCAGCAGGCCCGGTAGTGGTGACCCAATCGGCCCACGCAGCCCAATCGTCTTCGTTGCCAGATTTGAAACAAACTAGGCTACTCGGCCTTGTGCTGCTATCAGTTTCCTTCCGCAGCCCAGCACGCCTGCTCTTCAGCCCAAGCCCAAGCCCATTTTACCTATTTTTCTACCCGACTCACACCCAACCCAGCCCTCTTACCACCCCTCTCATATCTGCCCAGAATCCTACTCTTCTCCACCCGACCCGACCCACCCCGATCTTCAATTCACCTCACCTGTCTTCTCCCCTGCTCCCCGCCAGAACTCTCCAGGACTCCTCCCTACCCCTGTTGTAACGACCCTATTTCTCAGCAAGATATTGTCTGCTCTGGGGATTGGGCCGTGACCCAATATCCTTCCCTCACGGCTTTGTTTGACGAGGACTTCTCAGTTGGTCACCCAACCAGGTACTACTCTCTCCGAAGCACTTTTAACTTCGGAGTTCTTATGGGATCCGTTGTCAATCGTGCTCCAAAATGCGTCTTGCTATCTTGAGAGGGTCTTTTTACATATGTTTCATTTCCACATACTTCCCCAAGCGATGTGGGATTGTGACGACCCCCTTTCTACGACCAAACCCTCCGGCCCAAGTCCATCCCAAGATTCGCGGAGTTTTAACCCAGCACGTCACCCTCCGGCTCAAGTCCCACTCAGGATTCGCGGAGCACTGGGTGGTTTCTCCTTGTACGTGTCCATTTGGGTCATCACAATCACCCCCTCTCGGGGGCCCAACGTCCTCGTTGGCCACATTTCCGGTTGGGTACAGGCTCTGATACCATTTGTAACGACCCTATTTCCCAACAAGATATTGTCCGCTCTGGGGATTGGGTCGTGGCCCAATGTCCTCCCCTCACGGCTTTGTTTGATGAGGACTTCCCAGTTGGTCACCCAACCTGGTACTACTTTCGCCGAAGCACTTTTAACTTCGGAGTTCTTATGGGATCCGTTGTCAATCGTGCTCCAAAACGCGTTTTGCTATCTTGGGAGGGTCTCTTTACATATGTTTCATTTCCACATACTTCCCCAAGCGATGTGGGATTGTGATGACCCCCCTTTCTATGACCGAACCCTCCGGCCCAAGTCCAACCTGGGATCTGCGGAGTTTTAACCCAGCACGTCACCCTCCGGCCCAAGTCCCACTCAGGATTCGCGGGGCACTGGGTGGTTCCTCCTTATACGTGTCTATTTGGGTCATCACACCTGCCCTGTCGCCGGCCAACCCCTGGGTTCTCGACTCCAGCGCTACCCACCACTTCATGGCTGACTCTCATCTCCTCAGCTGCCGTCGACCTCTCGCCTCTCTGTCGCAAGTAGCCACTTCCGAAGGTACTCTTCTACCTCTCTCCAAATTCGGTTATGCTACTATTCCGGCACTGGGCCGATCCCTCACTTTGCCGCATGTCTATCACTCTCCTACTCTGTCTCACAATCTCTTAAATTTTTTAAACTCTGTCAAGATAATTCCGTGTTTGTTGAGTTTCACCCGACTTCCTTTTTTGTCAAGGATCGGACCACGCACCAGACGCTGCCCCATGGCTGTCTCAGTAACAGTCTTTATCATACTCCATCAGTGGCCCTTTTTTGATGCTCCAAGCTCGGTCTTCCCCTGCTGTGCCTCAGCCGGAGAACTTTTGGCATCACCGATTGGGGCATCCATCCTCCTCGGTGATGCACCAGGTTCTTCAAACCTGTAATGTGCCTGTTAAAACCAAAACCCTACTCTTTTGTACTTCTTGCCAAATGAGCAAGAGCCACCAGCTCTCCTTTTCCATTTCTCAATCTCGTGCACAGTTCCCTTTTGATATTGTATATTCGGATGTTTGGGGTCCATCTCCCGTTAAATCAATTACTGGTGCTCGATATTTTGTCTCATTTGTGGATAACTGTACTCGTTTCACTTGGCTCTTTCCTTTAAAATTAAAAAGTGATGTGTATAACACCTTTGCTCATTTCTATCAGTTCGTTAAAACACAGTTCAATGCGTAAATTAAAACTGTTCAATCTGATTGGGGTGGTGAATTTCAGGCCCTCACTCCTCTCTTTACATCTCTTGGTATTCACCAACGTGTCTCCTGCCCATATACTCCTAACCAAAATGGTAGAGCTGAACTGAAAAATCGTCATGTCGTAGGACATTCCTCGCTCTACTCTTTCATTTCTCCGTTCCTCTCCATTTCTGGCCTTATGCCTTCCTCTATGCTGCCACCTTAATAAATCTGCTTCCCACTCCTGTCCTTCAACATAAATCGCCCTACGAATCCCTACTCCATAAAGTTCCTGATTACTTGTCACTTCGTGTTTTTGGTTGTCTGTGCTTCTCTCTTCTTCGCCCGTTCAATCAACACAAACTCTAACCTTGTTCTTGCCCTTGTGTCTTTCTAGGACCTAGTCTTCACCACAAATGTTATCTCTGTCTTGAACCTGAGTCAAATAAAATTTATATCTCCCGTCATGTCACGTTTGTAGAGTCTCAATTTCCCTTTGCCTCCATTACCAAACCTATTTCCATCCCATCACCTTTCGAACTCTCTATCCCTTGTGTACCTCATCCAAATCACTCCACTATCACTACATCACCCTCATCTTCCTCTCTCCCTCTTATACCAATTCCCTCTTCTTTCCCTGCAACTGACCCTACTCCTCTTTCCCCCCTAAACTCTCCCACCATGTCTCCATCCCTTCCACCCGTTTCCATACCCCTACCCAACCCCCCCAGCTCAAAATACCCACCAAATGACAACCCGAGCCAAAGCCGGTGTTTTTAAGCCAAGAGCTCTCCTTCTGAAGCCTGCAACCAAACCCCGCACCTTTAACCAAGCTTCCAAATGTCCTCAGTGGCTTGCCGCAATGAGAGAGGAATTCTTTGCCCTCCAGCAAACACATACTTGGACTTTGGTTTTCCTTCCATGCGGTGCGAAAATCATAGGCTGCAAGTGGGTCTTCAAAACGAAGTTAAATCCCGATGGCACGATCTCTCGGTATAAGGCTCGTCTCGTAGCCATAGGGTATGATCAAACTGAAGACGTTGATTATGATGAGACTTTCAGCCCAGTGGTCAAACCCACTTCTGTCTGCCTCATGCTTTCTTTAGCTGTGTCTTCTCAGTGACCTATTAAACAACTTGATATCAGCAATGCTTTCCTCCACGGTGATCTCACTGAGAGGGTCTACATGCAACAACCCCCCGGGTTCGTTGATTCCTCATCTCCGTCAGATGTCTGCTTATTACGTAAAGCCCTCTATGGCCTCAAGCAATCTTCGAGAGCCTGATACACCAAACTTCACAATGCTTTACTTAATTGGGGTTTTTCCGCATCTCGGTCTGATTCATCCCTCTTTATACGTCGGACACCATCTTCTGTTGTCATTATGCTCGTGTATGTGGATGATATCATTTTGACAGGTGACTCTCCGACCTTGTTAGAGGAGCTACTACTCTATCTGCACTCTCAGTTCAAAGTCCAGGATCTCGGGCCTACTTTATGGGCATTTCTGTCACTCATACCTCGACTGCTATGCATCTTTCTCAGTCCTGATATATCATGGATCTTCTCCACAGAGCCAATATGGCATCTTGCAAACCGGTTCCGACCCCAATGGTGGCTAGACCGGTCATCTCTTTATAGTCTGACACATCTCTTCCGGATGGTTTTCTGTACCGTAGTATCATTGGTGGTTTGCAATACTGCTGTCTCACGCGACCTGATATCGTCTTCGCAGTCAATAAAGTCTCACAGTTTATGCATGCTTCGTCTGATGCTCACTGGCAAGCCATCAAGCGCATCTTGCACTACCTTAAAGGTACACTCTCTCTCGGCATCTCTTTTAGGTCCTCTGCCACTGTTCACTTAACTTGCTATATGGATGTCGATTGGGCTTCCTGCCCAGATGACCCCAATAGTACCAGTGGTTTTTGTATTTTTCTGGCCACGAATCTCGTGTCTTGGTCCTCTACTAAACAGAAAGCCGTGTCTCGTTCCAGCGCAGAATCAGAGTATAGCAGTGTTGCCAACGGTGCGGCCGAGATCCTTTGGATACAATCACTATTACAGGAACTCAGTATTGCTTTCCCTGAACCACCCATCATACTATGTGACAATCTCAGTGTTACTTATCTGGCTTCTAATCCCATCATGCACTCTAAATCCAAGCATATGGAGATCGACTACCACTTTGTTCGCGAAAAAGTGTTTCAAAAGTGGTTGTTGGTCAAATTCACTCCTTCAGGGAATCAATTGGCCGACGCTCTCACCAAACCTTTACTTCTGGCACTGTTCCACAGCTTTCTCTCCAAGATTTTCGGCCGCGGGCCTTGATCTTGAGGGGGTTATTAGCATATATAGTTAGGATTAAACCATTTAGTCAAATTGTAACTAATGTCTTTTCATTTTCTCATTATTACGCTTTTCTCTATACTTGTACAATGTATTACAGTTTTCAAAGTCATATTGCAAAAACCTTTTTCATCTACCGCCTTCTTTCTCTCTGTGTTTCATCTTCTTCCTGGTCCTCTATGTTTGTAAATCAGCAGGTGCAAAACTTAACCTTTCTCTCTCTCTCCCTCTCTCTCTCTCTGCCCCTCTCTCTCCCTCCCTCCCTCGCTCCCTCACTCCCTCGGCAGGAATCGCGAAGAAGAAAGTTCAGTTTTTAAAAAACTGAACTGGTTCACTTAAGGCAACCCAGACCAAATCGAACCAACTCCGAACCAACCTGATCAGTACTATTCATCAGATCCAACCCGAACCGGTACTGTTCATTCGAACTGAACCGAATCGATACTGTTCACCTACCCGACTCGAACTGGCACTATTCACCCAGTAAAAAATTTTCTGCCCAAATTCTTCTGAAATTGGAATAATTTAAGTGAGATTTTAATATTGACATTCGAATTAGGCAGGAAAATTTTAGAACTATCCGAATCAATCCGAATCAATCCAAATCGATCCAACCGATTCGATCCGACTTAAGAATACAACGTAAAGAATTTCTGGTCAATATTTATTTGAAATTTGATTTATTAAGTATGATTTTAATATAAAAGATTTTATTTGAGCTGGGTTTTATTTTGAAATATTGGAATATCCTGATAAACATTAATTGTTCAGAATCGTTTTACAACGTTTTGGCTACGACCCTACATCACAGGATAGATATTACTTTCTTTATTACGGTTTTATTTTATCACACATTTTCGATGGTTGAGCATACATGTTAGAGCATCGACATAAAATTGTTTCAAAGATAAAATGGATAGGACATTTGCATGTACATGAAAATGATAGAATTGACGGTAAATACGTGATAGCAAGAGTTTGATCGTTAAAAAAAATACTTTTGAATGTTGACACTTAATCTGATTCTTCTTGCTAAATTAATTATGCAAAGATTTCAAAACTTGGTTGTTTCTTGTCTTAGATTTTGATTCTTCGTAATAGATCAGTGCTCTAATTATTTAGGAACTAGTCTAGGTGGCTTAACTAAGATGTTTCTCATTTCATTTTTTAGTCTTTGTTTTTTATATTGGTTGGTTTCTCAGTGTACTTTTAAAATGGATTTTTCCAGCTCCGGAAAAGAAGCACCTTGTTGAACATTTGGGTTTTCTCAAGATTTTGTATCTCAAATAACATGTGGTTAGTGAAGGAATTAGGTCGATACTTTGATTATTTAGGAACCACTATAGATTTCAATTGCCTTTGTTGTTTTCATTAATTGGTTTCATTTCTCTTTTTATGACGGATTTTTCAGAACATCAACTATACATTTTGCTGAATATTTTGGGGATTTTCAAGATTGTATCTCTTGTGTGACATGTGGTCAATGGTAGAATTAGAGCTATCTTATTAAGTATTTTATTAAACTTTTTAAGTAGGGAGCAAATAAGATTTAAGATCTTTGTCATGACGGGTGCGTTTGCTTAACCAGTATCTATATTTTCTATTTACTTATGTTTGTGTTGTCCATGGTCGTCATTCTTGATTTTATTTCAGTTGTTTTTTTTTCAATCTATCATAAACTAAATTTTTTTGCTAGATTTGCAATTTGAACTTTACCGTGTAATCAATCTATTTTTTTTTAGTTTTAGATGATTATATTAAGTTTGCTTATCATGTATTGCATTGTAAACTGATTAACTGCCCATACTAAAAATATGTGATAACTGTTTTGCATACAAAAAATATGAGAAAATTTAGAAAACCCGAACTTGGTGAATCGTTGTAACAATATTTCTAATTGATCAGTAGAAGAAAATTTCCATTGAATGGTTAAAAAGGTGGATAATTTACTTGGGAGATGCATAGAGGAATAATTGTAATCTTAGCTTTTCACTCCTTAAAAGTTCATTGTTTTTTAATATCTCATATATAAAAATTCGGTGTTCAAATAAAATTGAGTTGAGAATATACTTGTAATTATAAATTTTTTGAGGGTTGCACACTCTATTTTCACTATATTATTTGAGATGATACATGCACTTGCAATTAAAATCACCTACATAAATTTCTACTTGTGCATATTTCTCAGATGACAAACACTAAGCACATGTAGTTCCCCTGTTCATACTTCTCCTCTGCGGCTCAAGTATTCTCCCATTGGTATGGCCTCGCGAAGAGTTATTAAGGTTAAAATGGATTC
This sequence comes from Begonia masoniana, assembly GCA_022432975.1. Taxonomy (NCBI): domain Eukaryota; kingdom Viridiplantae; phylum Streptophyta; class Magnoliopsida; order Cucurbitales; family Begoniaceae; genus Begonia; species Begonia masoniana. The sequence goes on from CM039509.1 coordinate 31,716,995, forward strand.
TTCTACGCCTTCATCCTTGGAGTTACCACGGCCTTCAATGGATTCTTCATCACCACTGTGAACTCTTCCTTTTCAGACAGATCAACTTCATCCCCTTCAATGGCTTTCCACTCAAACTTCCAAACTAAATTAGCCACGAAGTACTCCAAGTGAAGCAGCGCCAAGCTATAGCCTGGGCACATCCTCCTCCCAGCCCCGAAGGGAATCATCTTTATCTCCTTACTGCCGGTTATGTCGAAAGCTTCTTTCCCATTCAAGAACCTCTCCGGCTTGAACTCCATCGGCTCTTCCCACACCTTCGGATCTCTTCCCATTTCTGCGATCAGAAAATTGACGCTTCCATTTTTGGGTATCAAGTGAGAATCGAAAACCACGTCTTCTGTAACTGCGTGTGGCAGCACGAAATGGGCCGGTGGATGTCTTCTTAAGCTTTCCATGACCACAGCTTTCAGATATGGCAGCTTTTCCAGATGTTCTTCTTTCACCTCCTCTTCTGGTAATTCTAAAATCCCTCTCATCTCTTGAAAGAGCTTCTCTTGGATTCGTGAGTATTTCACCAGATTCGCCATTGTCCATTGAAGAGCTGCTGTCGTAGTATCGGTACCTGCATCTAAGAGCTCGGAGCATAGGCTTACTATCTCTCTGTTTTCAAGCTTTCTCTTCTCCTCCGGAAGCTCTATACTCAATAATGTATCGACGTATGAGATTGAAGCTTCTTCTTTTTCTTGGAGCTGCTTTTCGCTGCTTAATTTCTTCTTTAAATTCCTTCGTGCTTCTATCAAAGGAATGTGTACGTCCTCTTTGTTTTTCAGCAATCGGAAGAATTCCTCCCATCGCTTCGGGAAAAGCATCTTGGTGATCGCCGGCCAGAAGTTAAGCAGGTTGAAACTACTTATGCTTAACAGAAACTCCCGCTGAACCTTTTCAATTTTCTTTACCTGGTCCTCTCCAAGCTTGTCGCCGAAGCACATCAGCACTAGCAGGCAAAACATGGCGTACTGGAAATCTCCTACCACTGGGAGCTCCGGTGAGTGACATACGAGGCGATTTTGGAGAATTTCGAGGACCCACTTGCGCGCAGCGGAGTACGATTTGATTCTAGAAGGATGCAGGATCTCCGAAGTGAGATTCCGGCGAAGTAGACGCCATGTGGGGCCGTAGAAAGCGGAGTTTACGTTGTGATTATTAGCACTAATTATTCTGTCCGTCTCAAAAGCAGGCGGACGATCGGCGAAGATGGCTCCCATTTGAACGAGGGCTTTGTGAGCGAGGGACCGATCGGAGATGAAAATTGCCGGCCGAGGTCCGATGCGCAGCGTGACGACGGGGCCATACTTGGCGTGAAAATTTCGGAGAAGGGGCTCGATTTCACTGAAGGTCTTGACCAGCCATGAGAGGTCGCTGATGATCGGAATTGAAATTGGACCGGGAGGGAGTTTGCAGTTGTGTGTTTTATCGCCGATTGCTTTGTTGGGGCCGCCGGAGAAGAAAAGGCGGAGAATAATCAGGTAAAGGACGGGTGAGATGCAGATGGTGATAAGAAGCAAGGGATCCATCTTTAAAATGGAAGGAGAGAGATGGGTTGACAAAAGCAAGAATTTTGGACAGTGTCTTGGAATTCTACTCCAATATATACACATACATGTATGTATGTATGGATATATAATACATTTTTTAAACATTTTATCCCAAAGTAGAAGATGAAATTCTCAAAAGAAAATTACAAGCTTTATAAAAACATCAGAAGAAGACAATGGAGGCACGCTAAGTTTGAACGGGTCTCTTGTCCCAACTTGGACATTTCCAATGGAATATTCTTATTAAATATTTGTATTTTGGGTTGATTTTTCGCATACTTTGTACTAAAGTTCTCGTATTATTGGTTGAGCTTTCTAATTTTTCCTTTTTATCTCGTGTTTAGATTACTCGAAATCGAAATTTTTTGATATAGAAAAATAGAGTTAAGAAATGTGATCAAAGTTTAGTTTTTCCTGGAATGCTGAAATCTAAAGAGGTTTATATTTACGTTTATTTTTTAAAGAAATAAACATGTTTCCCCTATATCATGAAAAGTAAATTTGATGAACATAAATAAATCACTAGTTATAATATATCAATAATAATTATATACATATATATATTGAATCTAAAAAATTGAAGAAATTTTACTTTTTAAGCGTGTTTCACCTGAAAACAAATTTAGGTTAATCTAACAGCTTTGAGAACAATTTATTAAACTTTTGAAACTTTCAATTTTCTTCGGCGAGACTTTCCATCTCAAATAACTATGAGTTTACATGGTGAACTTATAAATTAACAAACTTAATATATGTAAGATCATATACTCAATACACCTTTTTGAATTTAAATTTTTTTTCTCTAAAAACAAAATGCGAGACATTGGAAAATTTTTCACAAAAACTGAACATTAGCTTCTAGAGAAACTTCCTTTTGATGATGAGGTCATAACCCCCTTATTAAAAGACAAATTAGTGTAAACGGCAATCAGAAAACTTATTTAATTAACCATGATAACTTTTGTTTCAAGTATCTTTTTGTATTACTAGTGACTGCTAAGTGGACAACACGTACGCATTGAACTGTATACATTTTGAAATTTGGTTCCATTAGTTACTATCAGATAACTGGAATTAAAAAATACATAAACTAATAGAGCAAAAAGAATGTATTTTTTTTTGGGTAATTATCGATTTTAAACTTATAATATGCACTTTATTTCAGATAGCCCCTGTATTAAAACAATCGACAAACCAAATCTTGTATTTTGATTCTGTTATCAGTTTTGATCTTCAATCAATAATTTCGTTAAACCCTCATTTAAAAAATTACTAAACGACATTGGATTCACTTAAAATTTTTACCACATGAGTTTTGGTATTGACAATGATTTCTTCATTGGGTGACCGCTTCTACCTTAAAACCTCAATTTCTCACACCAAGTCCAACTAACTATTATATCGTATTCAAAGGGGATTCGAGATAGAAAGAGAATGACTACTTAGACGTAAAATATAATCATACTTAAATATCCAAATCTCTATTTTAGCACAATACATTGTCAATTACAACAACTCAAACATAAAATATTATTTAATCCATTCAACTATACGTTGAAATTTTTGGGTATTACAGATGCATGTCAAATGGAAAAACAAACAAAGAGTTTTGTTTATTTCTAAACATATTGTATCATCTTCCAAAACCCTCAAACTACTCCACATACATCTTTTTGATCCATCGAAAACCGCTAGCTTAGGAGATAAACATTATGCATATGTTATTATAGATGACATTTCAAAATTCACTTGGCTTTTCTTCTTAAGGTCAAAAGATGAAACCTCCGAAACTTTTTCTAGATTTAAGAAGAAAGTGCAGAATGAGAATGATATCGCCATTGTTACAATCCAAATTAATCATGGTGGTGAATTCAAAAAAGAAAGTTTTGAGTTTCTTTGTCAAAAATATAGCATTGAACGTAATTTTTCTTTACCAAGAACACCTCAACAAAATGAAGTTGCTAAGAGGAAAATAGGTCCCTCCAAAAGTTAGCTAGGACAGTACTTAATGAGAATAATCTTCCCAAACATTTTTGAGTGGAAGCCATCGCTAGGGCATGCTATGTCTTTAATCGTATTTACATTCGTTCAATTCTAGAGAAAACTACTTATAAGTTTTGGAATGGTAGAACTCCAAATGTTAAATATTTTAGAGTCTACGGTTGTAAGTGTTTTATTTTAAACATTAAAGATAATAAGTTTGACTCTAAAATGGATTATGGAATATTTTAAATTATTCCTCAACTATCAAATCGTATAGAGTTTACAACAAAAGAACTCTACCTCTGGAAGAATCTATGCATGTTATGTTTGATAAGGTAATCCAATCATCAAACAATTTGGAGTTAAATGAAAACCTTGAAGGGGAAATGAAAACCCTAAATTAATACAGTGAGTGTGCTCACATAGTAAACACTTCTGTTGAAATGTCTTTTAAGGAATTAGCAGAAACTCCAATAAAAAATGACGATGATAATTTACCCAAAAACTGGAGTTATGCTAAGAGTCATCCTATGGACGATATTCTAGGTGATTATACCCTATCACTCAAAACTAGATTTTCCCTTAAGAATTTTTGTGGAAACATAGTATTCATATCTCAAATAGAGACTAAGAGTTTCAATGAAGCTAAATTTGGTGAAAATTTGATTATGGCCATACAAGAAGAGGTAAATCAATTTGAAAGAAATAATGTTTGGGAACTTGTTCCAAACCCAAAAGAACACTCTATTATTAAAACTAAATGTGTTCAATAATAATTAGATGAAAATAGAGTTGTTAGAAACAATGCTAGATTAGTTGTAAAAGGTTACAATCAAGAAGAGAGCATTGATTTTGAAGAAACGTTTGCATTGGTAGCTAGATTAGAATATATTCTTATACTTTTAGCTTTCACTTGCTTTAAATTTTTCAATCTTTACCAAATGGATGTTAAAAGTTCCTTTCTGAATCAATTTATTATCGAATAGGTTTATGTTGAGCAATCTTTAGGATTTGAAGCCCATGATGAGATTGATTATGTCTACAAGCTCAACAAGTCTTTCTATGATCATAAACAAGCTCCTAAAGCTTAGTATGAAAGATTGATCAAATTCCTTCTAGAAAGAGAATTTAAGATGAGAAAAATAGATTCGACCTTGTTCACCAAAAGTAAGGGTGATGACATACTTATTATTCAAATCTACGTAGATGAGTGCATTTTTTGTACAACAAATGATTCACTTTGTAAAAAATTTGTCCCGTCAATGCAAAGTGAGTTTGAGATGAGTGTGATGGAAGAATAAAAAGTTTTTCTAGGACTCCAAATTAGACAATCTCTGGAAGAAATTTTCTTAAATCAAGAAAAATATTTCAAGGAGCTTCTAAAGAGGTTTGGTATGGACTCATCCAAATATTTTCATACTCTCATGAGCACCTCCACTAAGTTGGATAAAGATAAAAAAAGAAAAACTGTGGACTTAAAGAAATTTTAGTAGTCTAGTTGATAGAATAAGCACAAATGTGACTTGACAATTTCTTAGAAAATCTCTGGTATCTTGGTTCTCTAAGAAACAAAACTGTGGCACTCTCCACAGTCGAGAGAGAATATATAACTGCCATGAGTTGTTCAGCTCAAATCCTTTGGATGTCATAACACTCGTGCTATCAACATTTTCAAAAATCCTATCAAACATTCTCGCACCACACATATTGAAATTTGATATCTTTTCATTTGAGATCATGTACAAATGGGAAATGTGTCTCTTGAGTTCGTTAATTATGAAAATCAATTAGTCGATATCTTTATCAAGTATTTAGATGAAAAAACATTCAATAAAATTTAGATATGATTGAGATTGATTAAATTCGATCAAAGTTGAGTTTTTTCCTAAACAGGGTCGACCCTCTAATGGAACAGGTCGATACTTGGATCTCTGTATTCTTTCAAAAATCTCTAAATTTCTTCAAGTGTCGACCCATGAAATATTCAGTCACCACCTCAGTCCTCTATAACATTCTAACTTTGTTAATGGGTTGACCCATGAAGGATCCAGAAGAAACCTCAAATCCTCTGGAAAATGCTAAATTTCTTCAACTGTCGACACGAAGGATCTGGTTGCCACCTCAAGAGATCAAGAAAATTCAATTTCATTCCATCCATCGGCACCTACTGTAACACCCGACTTTTCCGATCATGTAATTGTCCCTAAAATTCGTTTGTACGAAAGAAATCCGCTATAAATGCAATGTATATTTTATTGGAATTTGGACGCCGAAAATTTAGGAGTTTAAGAAAATAGAATGAAAACGAGGGAGTTAAAACGTATAAGATTTTAAACGAAATGTGATTAAATCACGAAGCTTCTCAAAGAAGCTTCACTAAACTCGTAATCAAATGGCACAACCACCCATTCTCTCTCTCCCTCTCTCTCTCTCTACATAAGTCATCAGATGACTTCCCTCCCCCCTTTCATTTTTATTTTCACTCTCTTTCTCTCTCATTCTTCTCTTCTCCAGGCGACGTTGAAGCTCTCCTCACGCCGACGCTGACGAGTTCTCCCCTCCATTTTCTTCATAAAAGGTAGGCCTATACGTTAGTTAACAGTTATAGGCTATTTAGGCGTTGATTTTGTTGGAGGATTTTCAAGCTAGGGTTTTAGAAATTTGCCAAATTTGATGATAATGCATGATAGAATGTCGTTTAAGGGTTTGAATGGATAGACAAAAGGAAAACTAAGTACGTTTAATGAAAATCAGATTTTGGGTTTGAAATCTGACAAAACAGAGCAGTCCACAAATTTTGAATTCTGCTCTCATTTTCGATTTCCTTTTTATTAATGGATGGTTCGATGTTAAGCTAGACGTTATAAGGTTTCCGATGCATGTTGAATCGTCAAAAATGAATAGAAATTAAGAGAGTTACGACCGTACAAAGTTGAACAAAAATCGGTTGTGGAATTCGATTTTTGGTTGGTGTCTATAGAGTTTTCCTAGATTAAAATTGGTTTAAGTTAGTTGAATTGAGCATGGACTATGTTTTGATAGTGTATTTGTTAGTACCCATGCGATGTAAATAATGGTTCGAATACGCATATTATAGATTCGTGAAACGCCAAGGAAAAGCGCTCAAGATTTGCTAAATTTGACGGACCTTAGGTAAGTTCGTATGTATGTGTTTGGCCCTTAAGGCCTATATCATGGAGGTACTAGGATTTATGCTTTATGGGGTATGTAGACGGGTAGATAGGTTATAGAATGCGTCTTAGATTAAGAGTTATTTTTTTATGTTACCGTCTTGATGAATTGTCGATATTTATGCTTCAAGGATCTGTTTATCATTTATGTTATGTTTTATGCACAATGTGTGACGACCTCAACCCGGTCAGGGCCGCCACGGACTTTCCATGACGTAATCTTAACTTAAGACCTCGTAAGTTCGCGTAAAATTTTTCATTTTTACTCAGCACTCTAAATTAAAACGAACCTAGACAAATAACCCATCTCTATCGACCCTTTAGAGTCTAACTTCAACTTAAACATGTTGGGCGTAAAGTTCGTCGACTTTTAAAACATTTAAAATGAGGTTAAAACTATTTTTAATAAAATGTTGACTCGGTTTTTGGGCTCTTAAAATCCTTTAAAGTACGTGGGGGTCGCTCATAAAATACTTTTAAAAAGTATCGTAAAAGGTTGGGTTAAAACGTGTTTGAAGAGTCAATTTTTAGAAAAATTATGTTTTGGGTACAAGTGGTGTGTGCGCGCGTGTTGGGCGCACGCTGCTGCAACGCGCCGCGCCCACCCAGGTGCGCGTAGCGCCCGGGTGGAACAATCGCTGGACGACACCTCACGTGCCATGCACGTGTCAGAGCCGATCGATTGGCGATCTCTCTGGATTTTCGACTGAAAAACTTCAAAAACGCCGATCGATCGCCCCTTGGGCGCGATTGATCGGCTGGGCGCGTCTTGGGCACGCACACTGCGCACCGCACGCAGCCACTCCGCCACCAGCTCCCTCATGGCTCCTTTTTCACACTTAACCACTTTTTTTTCCTTTTTCAACCACCTACTCTTCACATTAAACATCCATAAACCTTTCCCAACCTCTTTAAACACAAAATCATCAAAATCCCCTAAAACCCAACTCAAAAATGTTTCCGAATACGTAATTAAAATCCACGAAAACCAACTGCATGAATCGCTCTAAAAACTGAGCAAGTCCATACAGGTTTAAAAACATCCAACAATTCCAGTATATTTTCCAAATAAAGACTCCACATTCTAGACGTTCTACTACCACAACATAAACATCCAAAACTCGACTTTTCATACATTTTCTAACGAACCGTTCGATCCACATACATAAACATTTTCATACTTCCTTCCATCACGTTTCTATACACATACCTAAACTTTCTTAATCACTTCCAAACAAAATGGACACCTACACATACTAACCATAGTCGGAATCGCCCTAACAATATTGCCGGGATGCCGCCATGGTTGTACTCCTCTAACCGCGTCCGTAATCTTAGCATGCTCGGGTAATCGTACCGCGCTGCTCTTCCTCACCTACATCATACAAAATAAACAATAAGCCTAACGCTTAGTAAGAAGTTATAACACCCCGAGTTTACTGAACCCGGTTTGTTACTCATAAGTCCGAAACTTTCTATGAAAACTTAGACCAAATTAAAACTTCGTTCAAAATTCAAAATTTGGACATTTGATAAAACATGAAAACTTGCAGCGGAAATCGTTTAAACAAAAATAAAATAAAACAAAACCATGTCGAAATAAGCGTGGGAAAACGTTAAGAAACAATCGGTTAAGAAGCAAAGGTTTAACTCGTGAAAACACTTTAAAGGTTGCAAAAGTCAAATTCATCGTCCGCTGAACTAAGTCAACAAAAAGGGGAAAGCTATTTGAAGACCCTCACCGGTCACTAAACGACAAAACATAAGATTTGTCATCCGGTCACTAAACGACAAAACGTAAGATTTGTCATCGGTCACTAAACGACAAACATAAGATTGTCTTCCGGTCACTAAACGATAAAACGTAAAATTTGTCTTCCGGTCACTAAACGACAAAACGTAAAATTTGTCATCCGGTCACTAAACGACAAAACGTAAAATTTGTCTTCCGGTCACTAAACGACAAAACATAAGATTTGTCTTCCGGTCACTAAACGACAAAACATAAGATTTGTCATCCGGTCACTAAACGACAAAACATAACTCCTATATCATCCTACGAGCCAAAACACTCGACATCACCGGATGACATAAAACACAACACTATCTACAGAAAGGAATTTGCTTGCTTCTCGAAAACCATTAAGAAACAACTCAACCATAGCATTAGTCAAATCCAGTAAAAATCAACGTTTAAAACTCAACAGATTACTAGTATCAGTAGATCTCAAAACGTATTCAAAATGCTAAAATTTCTACTGTCATGAAAACTCAACATACTCAGACCAATCGTTATCTACTAAACCTCAACAATTGCTGACACCAGTTAACCCGCCTCATCAGTTTACCAAGCCGAGACGTGGATGTACTCCTCCAACCACATCAATCTTCTGTGCACTCAGGAAACTCACCTGCAGTGTCCTCAACACCTACATCACAAAACTCATCTATTAGCCTAATGCTAAGTAAGTAAAGCCAACAAGAAATGAAACAACGAAATATAAATTCCTAATATGCAATTTCTACTTTCTCAACTCAGTTGCTCATGCTTCGTTTCTGTTCAGATCCCCCTATGAAATTGGGAGTTGGATCAACTCTCCCAAAGTACATACATCCCTGTCTCATTAAGGGGTGGATTAATTCCCTTAACAGTGAAACTGATTCTCCTGTTCAGATCCCCCTGTGAAATTGGGAGTTGAATCAACTCTCCCAAAGTAACATCCCTGTCTCATTAAGGGGTGGATTAATTCCCTTAACAGTGAAACTGATTCTCATGACTGTTTCAATATGTTCAATCCTTACCATGCCAATCATGCATTCAAATTCATTTTCGTATGTTTTAAAAACATGATGCATAGAATACAGATTCACACAAGTACTCATAACCCTAACGTTTTGTGATGTAGGCCCGAAGGCACAAGCAAACTTCACTTACCTGGTCTCCTGGGAAGCTTGTTGAAACCTCTCCCTCGGGAGTTTTCTCAAACCTAGTTCCATAAATCGAACATTAATTTAAACTTTCGTCAAACTTCTTTCTAGCTACCCAGAAAGCTAAGGAAATTAGTTTGGAAGCCCTAATCGTAGTGCATTCCCGATTCAACTCATAAACCGAAACTAGCACTCACATACCGCATTCTCAAAACTTCATTTATCAACCCTCGACAGTTACAATGTAGCAAGAAATAGAAGCAAAACTCACCTAGTTCTGAGGAAATCGCTGGAGGGATCGAAGAGGGTCTCCTATCGCGCTCTGCTAAGCTGAGGAGCTGAGAGTGGAAGAGGAAATGAAATGAAACAGTGGCGGCTACCTTATTAACACTTCCCTTAAATACGTTATCCACAATATAAATTCGCAATTACCATCTTGCCTGTGACAGCCCGAAACCGGATCCGAATCGGGTTCCGGGATCGGAGCCGTCACTCCGGGACATTTACAGGAAACGGTGACTATTATTTTTTTTTAAACTAATAGAACAGTCAAAGCAGTGAACAGAGAGGGAGAACTGCAGTGAGTAATCGAAAACATTTGCAGGGGGAGAGAGTTCTCTGGAATGGAAAACAAACAGATCTCAATAATAGATAACCGAACAGAAATAGGCATAAGACTGGCGGGAATGGAAACAGGAAACAGTGGCGGAAGATGTAGTTTCACACTGAACCGGAGGAGAAATCAGTGGATAACGTCATCGGAAGATAAAGGCAGCAAACATAACCGGCAGAAGATGATGACGTCAGCCGGAAGACGTTCTGACGTCATCGGAAGACAAAGTTATAAACTGGGCGGAAGACTTATGCTGACGTCATCGGAAGAGAAGATGACGTCAACCGGAAGACAAAATTTATAACTGGGCGGGAGACTTATGCCGACGTCATCGGAAGAGAAGATGACGTCAACCGGAAGACAAAGTTATAAACTGGGCGGAAGACTTATGCTGACGTCATCGGAAGAGAAGATGACGTCAACCGGAAGACAAAATTTATAACTGGGCGGAAGACTTATGCCGACGTCATCGGAAGAGAAGATGACGTCAACCGGAAGACAAAGTTATAAACTGGGCGGAAGACTTATGCTGACGTCATCGGAAGAGAAGATGACGTCAACCGGAAGACAAAGTTACAAACTGGGCGGAAGACTTATGCTGACGTCATCGGAAGAGAAGATGACGTCAACCGGAAGACAAAATTTATAACTGGGCGGAAGACTTATGCCGACGTCATCGGAAGAGAAGATGACGTCAACCGGAAGACAAAGTTATAAACTGGGCGGAAGACTTATGCTGACGTCAACCGGAAGACAAAATTTATAACTGGGCGGAAGACTTATGCTGACGTCAACCGGAAGACGAAAATTGTGAATAGTGACCGGAAGATGAAATTTGTGACAAACTTAGCAAATTTTAACATAAAGACTTACAGGCAGGGAACATCAAAACAGGAGGCATAAGGGCTTCAGACCCTCAAACCCAATTCCGAAACAAAGTTTTGAAATCATACTCTACAAATGACGGGAGTTCGAGCAGACAAACTGCATGGATAGCTCTAAAATTTGAGACTATCCATGCATGACCTGAAAATGGAGAACTCAAGCAGTTCCAGAATGTTTTCAAAACATTTAAAATATATGGATACAATCTGTCAAATACAGAGGTTTAAAAATACACCAACAACAGGACTTATACATTTCAAAATTTCCCACAAAACTTTCAAAATAAAACACAAGACTACAACGGGGTTTTAAAACAGAACCTCAAACATCCAGAAAAGTTTACAAATATGAACTTTACTTTAAAGACATAAACTTCCATACAGAATTTTGCCTGACTGCAGCAACCAACCCTGAGAGCTCGATCCGCCAACAGCAACCTACACCTCGGCCTGAGGCACCAAGTCCTCATCCACAGGATCCGTACCTACAACAGGGAGTTCACCTATGAGCCTAAAGCTCAGTAAGAACATATCAGAATAAATGCAGTGATGCATATGCTATGCATGAACGTTTCAAATACAGGAACATTACATTACATTACATTTCACTGGACAGGAAGGTATAAGTGGGAGGAGGAGCTGGCGCAACAGGATGTACATGCCACTTTCAGGACATAACAGGAGTACTTGACAGGATGCCAGTCCTCATCCACACTTAACCGCACATTTCATTACAGATTTTATCTTACTTACTTCAAAACCAGTGTTGAAAACATTTGCATGATTTTACTGGAAAACGTGTATGCATGGATAAGTGCGATACTTAACATTCACAGATGGCAGAATGGATACAACAGGGAAACAGAATATAACAGAGACATGTTTAACTTAAAACATAACCTAGAACCTATCTACCCAAACCATACCTAGTACCTCCAAGTTGTAGGGCCATAAGGGCCAACATAAACGTATGAACTTACCTGTTTGCTGTCGTGTCAGATGCTCGAATGCCCCTGAAATGCTCGGATCTGTAGCATGCATGAAGATGTATTAAACAGCTGCATATGTTAACTAATAAGTTTGCAGGATATGCAGCAAACTCATCTCGGACATTTAGAAAACAGTGGGTGTGTTTCCATACAAAAACCGAGAGTTTTCTCCTAAATACCTTAACCTAAAACTTCAGCAAAACGCATACTTTTTGCTTGTCCAAATGTGTTAGCATTAGAAGATGTTTACCTTAGGCAGAAAACAAGGAAAACTCTAGAAGATCAAAGGTGTTTGGGTGAACTTTTGTCGCCTGGCAGAGAGGAAACAGAGGAGAAGTGAAGGTTTTTACGTAGAGTGAGGAGGAGAGGAGAAGAAGGTTGTCTTCTTCAACAAGTTGCCACATGGCAACCAACCAATGGCCTACTCCCAACCACCTTAATTGAGTGCCAACTTTGCCCTTTCATTGGTTTACAACCAAATTGGTTCATTTTAATCACACTTAGTTTGGTTTTTGTTCCACAATTTAAATTCTACAAACACCGTCGTTTTGGTTTCTGACAAAAATACTCCTTGCATTAATACCTATTTAATCCCACATAAATTATCGGGGAAAACATTTACATGGCAAAATGCCGGGTGTTACATTGCCCCTGCCTAGTCACTTAATAACCTAATCAACATTTCACTAAATTTTTAAACCTTAAGATTATATACCTCCGTTTAATAACTTATTTTGATTTATATTGAAACCAGGTGTTACAATCTACCCTCCTTAAAAGAATTTTGTCCTCAAAATTCAGTACCTGAATTATTCTGGATGTTGGTCCATCATGTCCTGCTGGCGCTCCCAGGTCGTCTCCTCTACATTCTGGTTGCGCCATAAGACTTTCACTAGTGGGACCTCTTTGTTGCGTAATACCTTCACTGCGTAATCCAAGATATTTACTGGTTTCTCTTCATAGGCAAGGGTAGGACAAATTTCGAGGTCTTGTTGTTCCATGATTTGGTTGGGATCCCTTATGCACTTTTTCAACATAGAAACATGGAATACGTCATGTATTCCTTCCATAGAAGCTGGTAGCTGCAACAGATAGGCTGCTCTCCCAACTCTTTTCAGAATAGTGAACGGTCCAATAAATCTGGGGTTCAACTTGCCTTTCTTCCCGAATCTGACAACTCCTTTAAATGGTGATACTTTAAGGAAAACTTCATCACCTACTTCAAACTCTAATTCTCTTCGTTTTTTATCAGCATAACTCTTCTGGCGGCTTTGAGCTGTCAAAATTCTCTGTCGGATGAGGGCAACCTTCTCCACAGTTTGTTGCACAATATTAGGACCAATCACTTGTGCTTCACCAACTTCATCCCAGTACAAAGGAGATCTGCATTTTCGTCCATATAAGGCTTCATACGGTGCCATTCCTATTGTTGCTTGAAAACTGTTATTGTAAGAGAACTCGACCAACGGTAAATATCTACTCCAAGATCCTTGAAAATCCAATACGCATGCTCGGAGCATATCTTCTAAGGTCTGAATAGTCCTCTTGGATTGTCCATCCGTTTGAGGGTGGAAGGCTGTGCTAAAATTAAGCTGTGTTCCCATAGCCTTGTGCAGACTTTTCCAAAACTTAGATGTAAATCTGGAGTCTCGGTCTGAAACTATTGAACTTGGAACTCCGTGCAATCTGACAATCTCTTGCATGTACAATTCAGCAAGCTGATCCATTGAGTAAGTTATCTTAATTGGCAGAAAATGAGCAGATTTGGTTAGACGGTCAACTATAACCCAGATTGCATCATGCCCCTTTGCTGTCCTAGGTAGTCCAACGACAAAATCCATTGTTATTTGTTCCCACTTCCATTCAGGAGCTGGTAAGGGTCGCAATGTCCCTGAGGGTCTCTGATGTTCAGCCTTGACTTGCTGGCAGACCAGACATGACTCCACATACTCCGCCACACTTCTCTTCATACCTGGCCACCAATAGTGCTGCTTGAGATCTCTGTACATTTTCGTACTTCCAGGATGAACTGAAAATCTGGAGGAATGTGCCTCAGATAGGATCTCCTTCCTAAGCTCGGTATCAGCCGGAACCAACCATCTATTTCGAAACTTGAGAATTCCGTCGGCTGAGCAGTTGAAATCCGACTTATCAGTGGAATCTATGCACAACCTATACTTATTACACTCAGTGTCATTCATTTGGACCTCCTTTATTTTCTCCAAAATAGTTGGCCTCAAAGACATGGCCGAAAGCATGACTGACACACTTGGCACAACTTCCAGGTTAAATCTTTGGAATTCCGTCTCTAAAGCCATCGGTATGTCCAGAGTCAAAGCAGAAACTAAAGGAGTCACTCTACTCAAAGCATCTGCCACTACATTCGCCTTGCCAGGGTGGTACTTGATCTCAAAATCATAGTCTTTTACAAATTCCAACCATCGACGTTGCCTCATGTTTAATTCCTTCTGTGTGAAGATATACTTCAGGCTTTTATGATCTGAGAATATCTCGCAGGATTGTCCATACAAGTAATGCCTCCAAATCTTAAGTGCAAATAGAACTGCAGCTAATTCTAAGTCATGGGTAGGGTAGTTCTTCTCATGCGTTTTCAACTGTCTAGAGGCATAAACTATTACTTTACCATCTTGCATTAACACACATCCAAGACCAATCTTGGAAGCATCACAGTAAATGCTAAACTTACCATTATCGACAAGAAGGGTCAGAATTGGAGCATTGGTCAGTTTCTGTTTCAAGGTTATGAAACTATGTTCACATTCATCAGTCCATATGTACTTCACATTTTTCTTGGTTAATCTAGTAAGGGGTGTGGCAATCTTTGAAAATCCCTCGATGAATTTCCTATAATACCCTGCTAGTCCAAGAAAACTTCGAATATCAGTAGCACTCTTTGGTTGGGGCCACTCCTTAACTGCTTGAACTTTTGCTGGATCAACAGATATGCCGTCCCCAGAGATGACATGTCCTAAAAAGTGAACTTGGTCCAACCAGAACTCACACTTAGAAAATTTTGCATAAAGTTGGTGCCTTCTCAATACTTCTAACACTAAACTCAAATGTTTTGCATGCTCATCCTTAGTGCTAGAATAGATTAGGATGTCATCTATGAATACAATAACAAACTTGTCCAAATACTCGTGAAACACCCTATTCATGAGATCCATGAAGGCTGCTGGTGCGTTTGTCAAACCAAAAGACATAACCAGAAACTCATAATGTCCATATCTTGTGCGAAAGGCAGTCTTTGGGATATCTTCAGATTTAACCTTCAACTGGTAATAACCGGACCTAAGGTCGATCTTAGAGAAAACTCTTGCACCCCTAAGTTGGTCAAATAAGTCATCAATCCTCGGCAAAGGGTATTTGTTTTTGACAGTTAACTTATTCAATTCTCTATAATCAATGCACATACGCATTGATCCATCTTTCTTTTTGACAAAAAGAACAGGTGCTCCCCATGGTGAAAAGCTAGGGCGTATGAACCCCTTCTCCAACAAATCCTCTAACTGTTTTTTCAATTCTTTAAGTTCTGGGTGAGTTGTATGTAGACTGTGAGTCTTGTGCAGGTTGTGGGAGAGTTGTATGTAGGCTGTGAGTCTTGTACAGGCTGTGGGAGAGCTGTACGTAGGCTGTGAGTCTTGTGCAGGCTGTGGGTGAGTTGTATGTAGGCTGTGAGTCTTGTGGAGGCTGTGGGTGACTTGTACGTAGGTTATTAGTATCGTGCAGGGTGTGGGTAAGTTGTGTGTATGTTGTGAGTATTGTGTAGGTTGTGGGTCAGTCGTGCGTAGGTTGTGAGTCTGGTGAGGTTGTGAGGTTGTAAGTCTAGCGTACGTGGTGGGTCGTAGGTACGGATGTGGATGTGAAGTCCTAGTTAGTTGGTCATGGAATGCTGGTTGTGAGTCGTAGGTACGTGTGTGATGGGATGTGGATGTGAAGTCCTCGTTAGTTTGTCATGGTATGCAGGTTGTGAGTCGTAGGTACGTGTGTGATGTAATAGTGATGTGAAGTCGTCGTTAGTGGTATGTTGTGAGTCTTGTGTAGGTTGTGGGCTAGTTGTGGGTAGGTTGTCAGTTTTGTGCAGGTTATGGGTTAGTGGTACGTATGTTATGAGTCTTGTGCAGGTTGTAGGTTAGTTGTATGCATGTTGTGAGTCCTGTGCAGGATGTGAGACAATTGTACGTAGGAGGTGAGCCTTGTGAGGGTTGTGGGACAGTCGTATGTATGTGGTGAGCCTCGTGAGGGTTGTGGGACAGTCGTACGTATGTGGTGAGTCTTGTGCGGGTTGTGGGACAGTTATAAATATGTTGGGAGTCTGGTGCAAGTTGTGGGTCTTAGGTACGGATGTGGACGTGAAGTCGTCAGTGGGTCATGGCATGTAGGTTGTTAGTCTTGTGCACGTTGTGGGTCGTAGGTATGTGTGTGATGTGATGTGATGTGTGTGTGCAATCGTGGTGAGTACGGGGCCACCTAACTACATGGGATGGCGGGACGTAACGCCACGTAGTCGAGGTTAAAATGGAGGGATGTCGAGACGTAACACCTCGGGACCGTTATAAAGGTAGAGTACGGGGCCACCTGACTACGTGGGACGGCGGGACGTAACGCCACGTAGTCGAGGTTAAAACTGAGGGATGGCGATACGTAACACCTCGGGGACCGTTATAAAGGTAGGGTATGGGGCCACCTGACTACGTGGGACGGCGGGACGTAATGCCATGTGGTCGAGGTTTAAACCGAGGGATGGCGATACGTAACGCCTCGGGGACCGTTATAAAGGTAGAGTACGGGGCCAACTGACTACGTGGGATGGCGGGACGTAACGCCACGTGGTCGAGGTTAAAACCGAGGGATGGCAATACGTAATGCCTCGGGGACCGTTATAAAGGTAAAGTACGGGGCCACTTGACTACGTGGGATGACGGGACGTCACGCCACGTGGTCGAGGTTAAAACCAAGGGATGGCGATACGTAACGCCTCGGGGACCGTTATAAAGGTAAACAGTGCAGTGTGGGGGTTTGGTTGTGACTTGTGGGCCCCATTCCTGGGGGAACTGGGACGGCGGTGACGTGCCAGTAAAAAGTACGGTGTACGGACTGACTGCTCGGTGCGGTTACATACCAAACCTCGGTGAGATATGATGTGGTGAGGTGATGACAACGTGTTTAGAGACGTGCATGTGTTAGGATTGCATAACCAATTTTCATGCTTCACGTTTATTTTTTTAGCACTCTACTTGCTAAGCTTTGAGCTTATAGTGTGTTCTGTGGTGTAGGTACTGCTGTGTGGGAGGGTGAGTACCGAGAGCCTGACCAGGAGTAGGTGGCAGTTGGTGGCGTGCGACCAGGGCCCCGGTTGATGGCAGTGTTAGGGCGACTTGACCCAGAAAGCCGTTGTATGGTGTTAATGTGGTGTAGGACTTTTTGTCTTTTGTGGAGGTATTTTATATTTGTTGTATATATGCATAGTTAAGGGCGAGGTGTCGCCCTATATTGTAAATTTTCTTCGCTTAAGGATGTTAGTTGTTACTCTCCATCTTTACTGTTATTTGGAGATTTCGTATGCTGAATAGTTGAGTAGGAGTGTTCTGGATTGGTTGGGATTTATTCGTTTGTAGGTACTTAGCATTTTGGGGACGCCATTTTCAGGTGTTACTCTGCCGAAATTTTCAGAGAGGACGCCGTGGTGCTTAATGGTTAGGATTAAGGGAAATTAGTTAGTCGTTTAGCTCAGAGTAGTCCATGTAGCGAACCGGGAATCCGGGTGGGTTTTCGGGGCGTTACACATCATGTTGGAATTATAAGGATTTATAATTCTATTTGGATCTAAATTGTCAAACTATAAATTATACATTATGTTATCATCAGGTTTAAATCCATATTAAAGTAATTTAATATGATTTCAAAAGACTTTGGAGTATATTGAATATAATATGGTCGTATTATAATATGTAGAGACATTATGAGTAATTTACCAAATTTGTGATGGGTAAAATGGTAAATTATCCAATTAGGTTAAATAAAGGGTTATGGTCCCCAATTCACAATAAGAACCTTTGCCTCTTTGGAACCGCCATCACTCTAGAGAGCATCAAGAAGGCGATTGTCAAATTTGGAAGATCCACGTACCCGATTTACAGTATTTTGACATTCAGACAATGGATCTGGGTACGTCTTTCTTGTTTTAATGATTTTCTTGTAGAATTTCTAACGTATCGATTTTGGAAGGTTTTCGTTTTCATTAGGATTCAATAATTCTAATGATTCTAACAATTGGTATTAGAGCAGATCATGTTAGACTACGAGTAATTAAATTTTGGCTTTAAATCAATTTAAGCATTATTTTTTTTTTTTAATTTTCAGATTTTTTTTTTGTAATGCATGTTTGGATTATTGCCCGATCTATCTTTATTTTTGATAAATCATACATTTTTAGGGTGAAAATCCTCCAGAATCGATAGGATTCCGGCGATTTTTGTTGCTAGTTTGCAGCCCCTCTCCGGTGGTTCGGACCGATTTGGTCCGATTGGGTTAGGTTTGGTCCAAATCGGACCAAACCGTTTGGATTCGGTCCCGCTCGGACCAAATCAACTCGGTTCAATTTTGTCTGACTGGTATGGACTGGTTCTTTGGTTGGTTCGACTCGGACTGGTTCAGTTGGTCTGAACTGGTCCTGTCCGGTTCAGTTGAACCGGTTCATTTTTGGGTCGGTTCATT
Organism: Begonia masoniana; assembly: GCA_022432975.1. Taxonomy (NCBI): domain Eukaryota; kingdom Viridiplantae; phylum Streptophyta; class Magnoliopsida; order Cucurbitales; family Begoniaceae; genus Begonia; species Begonia masoniana. The sequence continues at coordinate 31,735,898 of CM039509.1, forward strand.
TGGTCAAATGAGCCTTGGTTCACCGTAGTTTTGGCTGATTTGAACTTTCTATTCTAGGTTGGTTGATCATTTGGTTTACTGATCGACTACTATAGTAGCCTAGATATTGAATATGTATATATACATAAATTTTCTTAATTTTTATTTTAATGCAATTTTTATGAAATCTTACATTATAAAATGTGATGCTTGGGTAACATGCTATAAAATTAGCCACTCTTGCTTTAATTATCCTTTTTTTAGATGTTGGGTATGAAAGACGACATTGTGTGAATATCGACCGGCCCAAAGGAAGGTTGACGTTTGTACAATTGCATGGATTGTTATCAGTATTAAAAACATGTGACAATTATTAGGATGTCATGTGAACATCGAACTTGTCCAAAGATAAGTTCATTGTTTGACAGATCTTATTGTCAATGTTTATATACTAGACCAAGTTACCAACTTCAAGTTAACACTTTTAGCCAAAAGACTAACTGTTAATGTTGTACCGGTTTCTTGTTGATGAATGCACTATATTTTGATTTATATTATTGTAATATATATGCATATTATTTTGTTAGCTAATGTTGTTATATTTTCTCTGATGTTACAGTTAATATCTCAAGTATAATGGGTAACGTTAATGCAAATCTTATGCTTAACAGGACCAACTATAAAGTATGGAAAGAGAACGTTATGATTGTTCTCGGGTGCATGGATCTAGATATTACACTTAGGGTCGCACGCTTCTCACTTCTTTCACCATCAAGTACCCTTGATGATAAAAGAGAGTTGGAAAGGTGGGAGCGTTCGAATCGTCTAAGTCTGATGATCATGAAGCGCGCCATTCCAGAAGCATTTCAGGGCAACATGTCGGAAGGCACTGATACCAAAACATTCCTTGAAGAACTTAAGAAACGTTTTGAGAAAAATGAGAAGGCTAAGACAAACACGATTTAGCCAAGCTTGTCTCACTCAAGTATAATGGAAAGGGGAATATCAGGGAGTACATAATGGAAATGTCTCATCTTGCTTCAAGGCTTAAGGAACTTAAGTTAGAGCTGTCAGAAGACATGCTTGTTCACTTAGTCTTGATTTCTCTTCCTCCTCAGTTTGGGCAGTTTAAGATCTATTATAACTACGAGAAGAATAAATAGACGCTTAATGAATTGATTTCTCATTGTGTCCATAAAGCATGATCAGACAAAAAGTGCTCATTTGGCATCATCTTCCAAGAACAAAGGAAAGAAAAAGAAGAAGGAGGCTGTTCGTGTTCCTTCAAAGTCAAAACAAAAGAAGTCTAGAGGCTTCAGTTGTTTCTTCTATAGTTAAGAAGGACACCAAAAGAAAAATTGTGCCAAGTATCACGCATGGCGCGTGAAGAAAGTTACACTTCTCAACCTTGTTTGTTCCGAAGTTAATTTGGTTTCTATATCTAGATATACATGGTGGTTAGATTCGGGTACTACTACTCACATTAGTATGTCTATGTAGAGTTGTCTGAGTTGCCGAAAGCCAAATGATGCTGAAAGATTCATCTTTGTGAGCGATGGAAAATCAGTTGAAGTCGAAGCTATCAATGATTTTAGATTGTTACTAAAATCTGGACATTTTTTGGATTTGAATGATATATTTGTTGTACCGTCTTTTAGATAGACTTTAACTTCTATTTCTGCATTGGACAAATCTGGTTATTCTTGTTCATTTGAAAATAGAAAATTTAGTTTATCATTAAATTCAAATATAGTGGGTTCTGGATTCTTATCTGTTTATGACAATCTGTATATGTTTGAAACCATAGTTTCATTTAATGAAACCTTGCCTATTGATTCAAGAGGTACAAAACGTAAATTAACTTATAATGGTTCAGTTTCATTATGGCACAAGCGCTTAGGTAACATCTCTCAAAAGAGAATTGAAAAACTTGTGCTAGACGAGATTTTGAGCCCTCCTGATATGACTGACTTCAAGTGTAACGCCCCCCCCCCCCCCCCCCCCCCCCCCGAACCCACCCTAGTTCGGTGCACTACTTTGTTAACCAATCCCACATTAAAACATAATTTAAAATAAGCCTAGACTCGTTAATTTTCCTTAATCCTAACCGCTAAGCACCACGGCGTCTTTCCCGAAAATTTCGGCAAAATAACGCCTGAAAATGGTGCCTCCAAAATACTAAGTACCTGCGCACAGTCCAATCTCAACCAAATCCAGAATACCTATACTCAACTATCCAGCATACGAAATCTCCAAAGAGCAGTAAAGAGGTAAACTAAAATACTAACATCCCTAAGTGAAGAAAATCCGCAGTATAGGGAGACACTGTAACACCCAGAAGGTTCGTTTTAAAGATTTCGAGCAAATAAGTTTAGAGTTTAATGTTTGGAGCAATTATAGAACGATAATTCGTAGGAATAATGAATTAAGTCCAAATGGCCAACGAGAAGTTTCGTTAGGACCCTAAGGATAAATAGAATTATTGGGAGGAATAAGGGAATTTTGGAGAAATTAAACCGATGGATGAAATAATGATTTAAGTTAAAGAAATAGGCTAAGGGCATTTAGGTAAATTTGTTTTAAAAGTAAAAAATTTAATAAAAGGCAAAAAGCCTTCTCTCTCTTTCTCACTTTCTCCTCCACGCACGAAAACCCCTCTCCTTAGGCGATTTTCTCTTCTCCCCATCGCCGATCCTCAACCTTGGCCATTCTCCTCCATTTTGGTGATTCTCTCCCCCAAGTTTCTTCCCCAACTCGACTCTTAGGGTAAGCTCTACGTTTTGGTCAAGTGATTTGCTGGTTTTAGGGTTTGTTTTGAGTTAGGGTTTGTGAATAAATTAGGGGTTTTGTTAGAAATTGTTAGGGTTGTTTAATTATTACTCATTGATGATATATTAATGATTGTTGAAGTTGTTAGAGAAGATTAATGGTGTTGGTGGTTGTTTTAATGTGAAGATTTGGTTGTTGGAAAAGGTAGTGTGAAGACATTAATGGAGTTTTGAAGTTTTGAGGACTAAGTGTTCGATGAAATGCCCGAAAGAAAAGAATTAGAGTTTTAGAAGGATTTTTCCTAGCTAGAGAAGTCGATTGTTTATATTCGATGTTTGAAAATCGATATTATGATGTGATGTAATGCTCTAGGTAACCAAGCTCAAAGGACGGTTGCTCGCATATTTAGGACGCCAGGTAAGTGAGTATTAAGGTTTCCGGCCACTAATCCCTACTAAATGAATGTTTCTCACGGGACTAAATGAATGTTTCTCACGGGACTAAATGAATGTTTCTCACGGGACTAAATGAATGTTTCTCACGGGACTAAATGAATGTTTCTCACGGGACTAAATGAATGTTTCTCACGGGACTAAATGAATGTTTCTCACGGGACTAAATGAATGTTTCTCACGGGACTAAATGAATGTTTCTCACGGGACTAAATGAATGTTTCTCACGGGACTAAATGAATGTTTCTCACGGGACTAAATGAATGTTTCTCACGGGACTAAATGAATGTTTCTCACGGGACTAAATGAATGTTTCTCACGGGACTAAATGAATGTTTCTCACGGGACTAAATGAATGTTTCTCACGGGACTAAATGAATGTTTCTCACGGGACTAAATGAATGTTTCTCACGGGACTAAATGAATGTTTCTCACGGGACTAAATGAATGTTTCTCACGGGACTAAATGAATGTTTCTCACGGGACTAAATGAATGTTTCTCACGGGACTAAATGAATGTTTCTCACGGGACTAAATGAATGTTTCTCACGGGACTAAATGAATGTTTCTCACGGGACTAAATGAATGTTTCTCACGGGACTAAATGAATGTTTCTCACGGGACTAAATGAATGTTTCTCACGGGACTAAATGAATGTTTCTCACGGGACTAAATGAATGTTTCTCACGGGACTAAATGAATGTTTCTCACGGGACTAAATGAATGTTTCTCACGGGACTAAATGAATGTTTCTCACGGGACTAAATGAATGTTTCTCACGGGACTAAATGAATGTTTCTCACGGGACTAAATGAATGTTTCTCACGGGACTAAATGAATGTTTCTCACGGGACTAAATGAATGTTTCTCACGGGACTAAATGAATGTTTCTCACGGGACTAAATGAATGTTTCTCACGGGACTAAATGAATGTTTCTCACGGGACTAAATGAATGTTTCTCACGGGACTAAATGAATGTTTCTCACGGGACTAAATGAATGCCGAAAAGTATTAGAGTTTTAGAAGGATTTTTCCTAGCTAGAGAGTCGATTGTTTATATTCGATGTTTGAAAATCGATATTAATGATGTGATGTTAATGCTCTAGGTAACCCAAGCTCAAGGACGGTGCTCGGCATATTTAGGACGCCAGGTAAGTGAGTATTAGGTTTCCGGCCACTAAGGCCCTACATCGTAACGATGTCGATTATGTTTATTGTGACGAGGTTAGATGGTTACATGGGTTGATGGTAAGAAGGGTAGTTAAGTAGTGCCTTAGCAAAGTTTTAGTGGTTGTCGATAGATGGTTTCTATGTATGTCTCCTCACGCATCATGTTTTTCTTAAGTGCATACGAACTGTTATGAGCAATGAATGTTTCTCACGGGACTAAATGAATGTTTCTCACGGGACTAAATGAATGTTTCTCACGGGACTAAATGAATGTTTCTCACGGGACTAAATGAATGTTTCTCATGGGCCTGACTGTATGTTTCTCACGGGACTAAATGAATGGTTCTCAAGGGACTAAATGAATGTTTCTCACGGGACTAAATGAATGTTTCTCACCGGACTAAATGAATGTTTCTCACGGGACCAAATGAATGTTTCTCACGGGACTAAATGAATGGTTCTCAGGGACTAAATGAATGTTGCTTCACGGACAAGAAAAGGTTTTCGAAAACGAAATGTTTTACAAATGTCATGCTATATGTAATGTTAGTTTAGCACGCTCCTTACTAAGCATTAGGCTTAATGTAGTTATCGTAGTGGGGATTGTAGGTGCGGTAACGACGGTGAGGAACTCCTTACGACGATCAAGTGTAGCGGTCGATGGTTGGAGCTCGTGGCGGCGGCTTGTGTTTTGGCTAGGTTGGTGACTCATGGTTAGAAGTTTTTGGGGGTCTTTAGTGACGTTTTGAGTTAATAGTAAATTGTACAGATTTTGGAAATGTTTAGGTACATTATTAGGGTGTTTGATGACTATATGGATAATGTAAAATGTTTTGTGGTTTTTTTTTTTCGGTGTTTAAAATAGTAGGAATGTTAAACTTTTAAACGGAACCACGCGATTCGTTTTTATAAAATTTGATTATGCTTAACGTGAATCGTGTCGGTTTTGAGTGTTTGAGTAAGTGTATGAGGGGAGTATTTTATGGAGATAGGTATGATTTTGGGTGAGTTTGTAGTGAGAAAAGTGATGAGATATGTGTTGTGTGTTTTTGGTATTTAAGAGAGGAGTACAGGGGCGTAGGATGAAGAAAAAGGAAAGAAGAAGAGGAAGAGGAAGAGCTGGACTCTCTGGAGTCCAGAGAGTCTGGCGATTGCTCGCCTCCCAGAGGCGAGCAATCGCCTCTTCCTCTGGCAATCGCTGGAGAAGCGATTGCCAAGAGGAAATCGCCATATGGCGATTGCTCCAGCGAGCAATCGCCACCTCCTCTGCCCATTTAAAAAAAAATGTTTTATTTAATTGATTTCTTTTATTAATTAATTGTTTTAAATTGTTTAAGTTTATTGATTTAGTAATTGTTTAAATGATTTACTAAACGAACTCCGATTTAGATTCCGATTTCGACTTTAATTGAGATTTCCGCTTAAGTACAGTTAAAGTAAAAGTTAAAAAAAAAAAAAAAAATTTATTTCGATATACGGGTAAGGGTCGTGACAGTTATGGTATCAGAGAGATAGAGTTTTGAAAGCGATTTTGTGATGTGCCTGCCAAAACACACCACCGTACGGGAATTCTCCATCGACAGTAAATGTTTAAGTTTAAGTATGATTCCTAGATGTTTATTGTTTTATGTTGTCTAATATGTTTAGGAACGAGAAAATACCGAGAGCACCTAGACCACCTCCCGAAAACCCTATGGACAGGTTCATGAACATATTGCAACAACAGTCAGATCAGATCGGGCTTTTGCTAAATCGAGAGGGAAATGGAAATGGACAAGGAAGTAATTCACAGGATCAAGGTGTAGCGGGGTTCAGACGGCTTAGGCCCCCTACCTTCGATGGTCAGTCTCCGGATCCCACAAGTGCTGAACAGTGGATTCGAAAGATAGAGAGTATGTTTGCCTATGCAAAAGTGGAGGAGGCCGACAAAGTGACGTGTGCATCATTTAATCTAGAGAAGGATGCGATGTTTTGGTGGGATACAATTAAAGCGACTACCGATGTGGGAGTTATGAGGTGGGAAAGGTTCAAAACTGTGTTCTACAACAAGTATTTCAGTCGCACTCTTCGAGCTAGTAAAAAGGTTGAGTTCACACAGCTACGCCAAACAGGATCGGTGGCAGAATATGTACGGAGGTTCGATTCGCTATCTCGTTATGCTGGGTATATGATTTATGAGGAGGAAGACAAAATTCACCAGTTCGTTCAAGGTTTGAAACTGGAAATTCAGAAGGGTGTGATGACTGTGGATGATGAGGATGTGCCCTACCATAAGATAGTGGAAAGAGCCCTCGGACTTGATGACATAGAGATGAAGCTTCAGCGACAGAGAGAAGCGTCTAGAAAGTTTGTTAGAGATGGACGACCGCAACAACAAAATCAGGGATGGCAGCCACAAGCACAACGTGGTGTCAAACGAGCCAATGAGACGCCGAGATTACAAGATAAAGGGAAACGTTCGCAAGGGGCGTCGCAAGCTTCTACATGCCCTGTTTGCTCAAATAACCATTACGGGGAATGCAAACTTCGTAGTGGACGATGTTTTTGGTGTGATAAAGTGGGCCACAAGGCCGCTGATTGTCTGGAGCCGCGTGTACAGCCACCGGGCGGTCCCTCCCGGATCTTTTCCTTGATTGAGGTTGAGGAAGCGGCTCAGCCTTCGGTTGTTACAGGTACTATTCTGGTTTGTGGAAACACGGCTCATGTTCTAATTGATACTGGGGCAACCCATTCCTTTATAGCACAGAATTATGCAGTTAAGTGGAGTTTAGATGTCGTCCAAGCTGATCATAGTTATAGTGTTATGTTGCCTTCCGGAGAGTATCTTCACTCTGATCGAGCGATTGAGGGTGAAGTTATATCGGTTGGTGGTAGGCAGTTGTATGCAAACCTGATTGTCATACGTATAAAGGGGTATGATGTAATTTTGGGCATGGATTGGTTGTTCAGGCACTACGCCACAATCAATTGCAGGTCGGGAGTAGTAGGTTTTAGGCCTCCAGGCGGTGAAGGTTATGATTTTGCAGCGACCCTCCGATCTAGTGATATGCCTCTTGTAATGTCAATGAGTGCCCGATATTCCACAAAACCTCAATGTTTCAATTTCGTGGTAAGTATTGTGGATGTAAGGAAGCGGGAAGAACTAAGGTTGAATAACATGGCAGTGGAAGGAAATATTACTGAAGTATTCCTCGACGAGTTACCCAGCTTGCCTGTAAGTGCTTTGAACTCGGTGAAGCAAGGATGCTTTGGGTTTATAGCGAACATTGAGGAAGCAAGCATGCAAGAGAAGTTGAAGTTGTGTGACATTCCAGTTGTTAAAGACTTTGCGGAGGTATTCCTGGATGAGTTGCCTGGCTTGCCTCCGGATCGAGAAATGGAGTTCACAATAGAGATTATTCCTGGTTCGGCGCCAGTGTCCAAGAATCCTTACAGGATGGCGCCAGTTGAACTGAGGGAGTTGCAAGTCCAGTTGAAAGAGCTAACAGACAAGGGCTTTGTCCGACCGAGCGTTTCTCTTTGGGGCGCTCCGGTGTTGTTTGTGAAAAAGAAGGATGGCTCTTTGCGAATGTCCGTAGACTACCGTGAGTTGAATAAACTGACCATAAAGAACAAGTACCCATTACTGAGGATAGATGATCTGTTTGACCAGTTGCAAGGGGCCACGGTGTTCTCTAAAATTGATTTACGGTCTGGGTACTATCAGTTAAAGATTAGAGCCGAGGATGTACCAAAGACTACTTTCAGAACGCGCTACAGGCACTATGAATTTATGGTTATGTCGTTCGGCTTGACCAATGCTCCAGCAGCGTTTATGGATCTCATGAACAGAGTATTCTGGGAATTCTTGGATAAGTTCGTGATAGTATTCATAGATGATATCTTAGTATATTCCCGAAACGACGAAGAGCATGCGGAGCACTTAAGGACCGTTATGACTACTTTGAAGCGACACTAGTTGTATGCTAAGCTCTCTAAGTGCGAATTCTGGTTGAGTCAAGTGAACTTCTTAGGCCACGTGATTTCGAAAGAAGGCGTTTCGGTGGATCCGGCCAAAATTCAAGTGGTAAAGGATTGGCCTCGACCGAGAAATGCAAGCGATGTACGGAGTTTCGTGGGCCTAGCAGGGTATTATCGAAAATTTATCCAAGGGTTTTCGGTAATTGCTAAGCCTTTGACGAACTTGACAAAGAAAGAAGTGAAGTATGAGTGGACTAAGGCGTGTGAAGAGAGCTTTCAGACCTTGAAGCGGAAGTTGACCACAGCGCCTTTATTGACTCTCCTAGTGGAAAACGGGGTGTATTGTATTTATTGTGACGCGTCCAAAGTCGGATTGGGATGCGTATTGATGCAGGAAGGAAAGGTCGTTGCCTATGCTTCGAGGCAATTGAAAAGCTATGAAGAAAACTACCCAACGCATGATTTAGAACTGGCAGCGGTGGTATTCGCGTTAAAGATATGGAGACACTACCTTTACGGACAGAAATGTGAAGTTTTTTCAGACCACAAAAGTTTAAAATACCTGTTTACACAGAAGGATTTGAATATGAGACAGAGGAGATGGTTAGAATTTGTGAAAGACTACGACTTTGAAATCAAGTACCACCCCGGGAAAGCAAATACAGTGGCAGATGCTCTGAGCAGGATGCCTAGAACAGAGGAGTCAGTTGCTTTTAGTATGTCAGCTTCATTAATAAAGGAGATGCAAGGGTTTGAACTCGAGGTAGTTTCAGAAATTTCGGCCCTACTTGCCGACTTAACTATACGGCCTACTTTGTTGGACAAGATAAAAGAAGCTCAACAACTTGATACAGAAGAAAAGATGGCTATTGAAGCAAAGTTGTCGGTTGTACCTTCAGATTTCAGTTACTCAATGGATGGCCTTCTGAGATTTCGAGACCGCTTGTACATTCCAAAGGATAAAGGGTTGAGGAAGCTAGTTATGTCAGAGGCGCATTCATCGATGTCCTCAGTGCATCCAGGTAACACCAAAATGTACCGAGACCTGAAAGTGCACTATTGGTGGCCGAATATGAAGTGTGATGTGGCCAATTATGTACAGTCTTGCCTAGTGTGCCAACAAGTTAAAGCAGAGCACCAAAGACCAGGTGGGATGTTGCAACCACTACCGATTCCCGAGTGGAAGTGGGATCGGTATCAACAACAACAACAACAACAAACAAACACCAAACGACAATAACCAAGCAATTCATTCCCACACTACTCAATATAAACCACAATAAGCAATTCATTCTCACACAACTCAATATAAACAACACAACTATCAAACAATAAATCCTACCGTTCCGTGGTGTAGGCCCTAAGGAAAAACAAACGTCCTCTACTTACCTGGCGTCTTAGCCCGATGAGGATTCTCGGTTACCTGTCCACCTACGGCTCGACCTACGACAAATATTCAAACTTCATTAAATCAAGCCTACATTCACCAATTTACTCTCAAACTACTATTTCTAGCCTAATCCAACTAAAACCTATCTAAACGGGCCATTAATTTGGGTTCAGAAAAAACCGACCTGAAACTTCAAACGTGCATAACTTTTGCGTCGAATATCAGAATCGAACGATTCCAGCGGCCACGTACTCCTCTAATAACCTATTTTAACGTGCCAAAATGAATTTTAAAACAAACGACCGTAGCTAGGTCAAATTGACAAAAACCCGAACTGCCCTTTAACCCGGAATTTCCCCTTTTCTAATTTTTCATCAATTCTCATCCAATTCATCACCAATCAACTACCCTAACCCCCAATTAACACAATTAATGGAATTCCAGGGCTTAAACGAGAGAACCCGAACCCCACACATTGGGAGTTCACGGTTTTCAGCCCCAATCAGCCCTCTCCCATGCCCGACCATTCATGCCGGTCTAAGCCCAGCCATTTTATGCCGAGACTAACCAAAAATGGCCGGTGGTCGGAGCCCAAGCTGGCTCGCCCTTCACGGCCTCAAGCAGAACGAAAACAGGGAAGATAAGCGAGCACGTATTTTCGGTCGGGTTTGGCGCCGAGGTAGCCGAACCGAGCTCTAGCTTCAGCTTGCCGGCGTCTGCACGTCAGAACGGTGGCCGGAGCCGTGGTTGCCGTCGGAGTATGGAAGTCGCTCGGGCTCTCCCTCACGTCGGGTGCTCGAGCTGAAGAAACAGAATGGCTTCTTCGCGAAGCCATTCAGTTTTTAATAAAAATTTTATTTTTTATAAAATTTTATTTATTTACTTATTTAATTTACTTTTTATTTAACCAATTACTAAATCACCCTCACATTTTTAAACTAACTAATCCGTTAACATCTCTCACCTCACTCTCGGTCTAACTACTCCCGAGAATAATTTAATTAATCTAATAACTAATATAACTTAAATTAATTAAAAACAACCTATTTTATTATTCTTTTATTTTCTCTCCAATTTTCCTTAAAAAAATCACGGGTGTTACATCAAGGTTGTGTGAATTGTATTAAAGGGAAACAAACAAATGTAAAGAGATTGGAAGCTAATCGAGCTTCAGAAGTACTTGAATTGTTACAATCCGATATTTATGGACCTTTCTCTACGGCATCTTGGAATGGTCAACATTATTTTATATCAATCAATGACGATTACTCGTGTTATAGCTACCTATATCTCATCCATGAGAAGTCTCAATCTTTGGACGTGTTCAAAGCCTTTAAAGCTGAAGTTGAAAATCAGCTTGACAAAAGGATTAAGGTCGTAAGATCCGATCGTGGTGGTGAATACTATGGTCAGTATGATGGTTCAGGTGAACAATGTCTAGGACCATTTGCTAAATACCTAGAGGAGTGTGGTGTTGTTCCTCAGTACACCATATTGGGTTCGACCTACATGAATGGTGTCGCTGAAAGACAGAACATAACACTTAAGGACATGGTAAGGAGCATGATTGCTCATTCGACCTTACTAGAATCCCTCTAGGGTGAAGTACTAAAGATAATAGGTTATATCCTTAATAGGGTACTTACTAAGGCGACGGCTAACAAAACCCCATACAAGCATTGGACAAGTCAAAAACCCGTTCTTAAATACTTACACCTGTAGGGGTGTCCAGCTGAGGCAAGGATTTATAGGCCAAATGAAAAGAAACTAGATTATAGGACTGTTAGTTGTTATTTGTAGGGTATCCTGAACGGTCAATATGGTAAAAATTTTATAATCTCACTGTAAAGGCATTCTTTGAAATAGGAAATGCCCTTTTTTTTTTAAGATATGGAGTTTGTGAGGGAGATAAGAAAGACGTTGTCTTTCAAGAGGAAGTTGTTCCTCTTTCTTTGATTTTCTTTGATTTCGATCAAGTGAATAATGAAAAAGACAATGTTGAATCACTTCCTGAACTTCTTCAGGAAGTCATTCCCGAGGAACAAACTCAACAGCCTTAAGAAACTATGCCATTACGGAGGCTCACTAGTGAGAGAAAGAATACGATTTCGAATGATTACATCGTATTCCTATAAGAACATGAGGAACTTAGTCAGGTGGAAGATGACCCTATCACTTTCAACCAAGTTATTAAGAGTTTTAATTCTCAAAAGTGGACTGATGCCATGAATGAGAAGTTAAAGTCCATAAAGAACAATGATGTTTGGGATCTCGTCCTGTTACCTACAAGTTTAAAACCCATTGGTTGTAAATTGATTTTTAAATCCAAAAGGGATTCAAAAGGCAACATTGAGAGATTCAAAACACGTTTTGTTGTGAAGGGTTTCACTCAAAGAGTAGGCATCGACTATAAGAAAACTTTCTCTCCGGTATGTACGAAAGATTCCTTTAGAACTATAATGGTACTAGTAGCTCATTTTGATTTAAAGCTACATTAGATGGATGTAAAGACGATGTTTTTCAATGGTGACTTTGATGAAATGATCTATATGGTGCAACCCAAATTCTTTGATTATGATAAATTAAATGACTTAGTTTGCAAATTAAAGAAATCCATCTACGGTCTAAAACAAGTTTCCCGTCAATGGTATTACAAATTTCATCAAGCAATCACCTTATAGGGTTTTGAGGTGAATAAAGTTTATGATTGTGTATACCACAAATTAAGTGGGAATAAAATTATGTTTCTAGTTTTATATATCGATGACATATTATTAGCATGCAACGATATAAGCTTGTTACATGACACCAAGAAATTTCTTTCAAAGAAATTTGAAATGAAAGATCTTGGTGACACCTCTTTTGTATTAGGAATCCAGATATACCAAGATCGTTGTCGAGGTATACTTGTATTATCACAAAAGAGCTATACCAAGAAGGTTTTGAAAAGATATGACATGCAAAAATGCAAACCAGGAGATACTCATGTTGCCAAAGGTGACAAAATAAATAAAAGTCAATGTCTCTCAAGTGACTTTAAAGTCAAAGAAATGCAAAAGATTCCTTATGCTTCGGCTGTAGGAAGCTTAATGTATGCTCAAGTATGCACGCATCTGGATATTGTGTGCATAGTTGGCAAATTAGGTAGATACTTGAGCAATCCTGAATTGGATCATTGGAAAGCTGTAAAAAGGGTACTCAGATACTTATGGAGAACCAAAGGGTATATACTCACATACAAGAAATCAGATCAACTCGAAATCATTGGGTACATTGATTCTGATTTTGTTAGATGCGAAGGTGACTTGAAGTCAATGTCGGGCTATTTTTTTCTTTTAGCTGGGGGAGCTATCTCCTGGAAGAGTGCTAAGTAGAATATTACGGCCTCTTCTACTATGGCAGCTGAGTTTATAGCATGTTATGAGGCATCCAACCAGATATTATGGCTGAATAACTTTGTTACAAGATTACGAATCTCAAATGGTATTGAAAGACCACTTTGGATATTGTGTGACAACCAGTCAGCTATAATATTTTCCAACAACAACAAGAGCTTCTCAAAGTCTAAGTCTGTAGACATCAAGTTCCTTGTTGTGAAGGAAAGGGTCCCGAGTGGTCAAATATCTATAGCTATTTGAAGATCGCTACATATTTGAAGATCGCTACATATTTGAAGATCGCTACATATTTGAAGATCGCTACATATTTGAAGATCGCTACATATTTGAAGATCGCTACATATTTGAAGATCGCTACATATTTGAAGATCGCTACATATTTGAAGATCGCTACATATTTGAAGATCGCTACATATTTGAAGATCGCTACATATTTGAAGATCGCTACATATTTGAAGATCGCTACATATTTGAAGATCGCTACATATTTGAAGATCGCTACATATTTGAAGATCGCTACATATTTGAAGATCGCTACATATTTGAAGATCGCTACATATTTGAAGATCGCTACATATTTGAAGATCGCTACATATTTGAAGATCGCTACATATTTGAAGATCGCTACATATTTGAAGATCGCTACATATTTGAAGATCGCTACATATTTGAAGATCGCTACATATTTGAAGATCGCTACATATTTGAAGATCGCTACATATTTGAAGATCGCTACATATTTGAAGATCGCTACATATTTGAAGATCGCTACATATTTGAAGATCGCTACATATTTGAAGATCGCTACATATTTGAAGATCGCTACATATTTGAAGATCGCTACATATTTGAAGATCGCTACATATTTGAAGATCGCTACATATTTGAAGATCGCTACATATTTGAAGATCGCTACATATTTGAAGATCGCTACATATTTGAAGATCGCTACATATTTGAAGATCGCTACATATTTGAAGATCGCTACATATTTGAAGATCGCTACATATTTGAAGATCGCTACATATTTGAAGATCGCTACATATTTGAAGATCGCTACATATTTGAAGATCGCTACATATTTGAAGATCGCTACATATTTGAAGATCGCTACATATTTGAAGATCGCTACATATTTGAAGATCGCTACATATTTGAAGATCGCTACATATTTGAAGATCGCTACATATTTGAAGATCGCTACATATTTGAAGATCGCTACATATTTGAAGATCGCTACATATTTGAAGATCGCTACATATTTGAAGATCGCTACATATTTGAAGATCGCTACATATTTGAAGATCGCTACATATTTGAAGATCGCTACATATTTGAAGATCGCTACATATTTGAAGATCGCTACATATTTGAAGATCGCTACATATTTGAAGATCGCTACATATTTGAAGATCGCTACATATTTGAAGATCGCTACATATTTGAAGATCGCTACATATTTGAAGATCGCTACATATTTGAAGATCGCTACATATTTGAAGATCGCTACATATTTGAAGATCGCTACATATTTGAAGATCGCTACATATTTGAAGATCGCTACATATTTGAAGATCGCTACATATTTGAAGATCGCTACATATTTGAAGATCGCTACATATTTGAAGATCGCTACATATTTGAAGATCGCTACATATTTGAAGATCGCTACATATTTGAAGATCGCTACATATTTGAAGATCGCTACATATTTGAAGATCGCTACATATTTGAAGATCGCTACATATTTGAAGATCGCTACATATTTGAAGATCGCTACATATTTGAAGATCGCTACATATTTGAAGATCGCTACATATTTGAAGATCGCTACATATTTGAAGATCGCTACATATTTGAAGATCGCTACATATTTGAAGATCGCTACATATTTGAAGATCGCTACATATTTGAAGATCGCTACATATTTGAAGATCGCTACATATTTGAAGATCGCTACATATTTGAAGATCGCTACATATTTGAAGATCGCTACATATTTGAAGATCGCTACATATTTGAAGATCGCTACATATTTGAAGATCGCTACATATTTGAAGATCGCTACATATTTGAAGATCGCTACATATTTGAAGATCGCTACATATTTGAAGATCGCTACATATTTGAAGATCGCTACATATTTGAAGATCGCTACATATTTGAAGATCGCTACATATTTGAAGATCGCTACATATTTGAAGATCGCTACATATTTGAAGATCGCTACATATTCTGAGAAGCAACAAAAAGCGATCGCTGATACCTGATCATCTTGAAGCATTGAAGAACAGCAGCGATCGATCTCTACAACTGCAGAGACCGACGCTACATATTTGAAGATCGCTACATATTTGAAGATCGCTAACCATGAATCAGCAAGAAGGCAGAGGCTTGAAGAATTAAAAGAGACAGCGATCGATCTCTATAAAAGTCAGAGATCGATCGCTAAACTTACAAAAAGCGAAGCGATGAGATGCAGCGATCGATTTCTAAGTATTTCAGAGATCGATCGCTTATCAATTACATATTTGGAAAGACGATGTGTTTTAATCCGAGCGTTCAACTGAAGACAGATCTAATCTCAACGTTGATCGAATTAAAATACAACATTAAAAACCTAACGAGCAGGCCTCGAGAGATCTGGAGAGCTTGGAGTCTAATCCTGGAGATCGGCAGAGAGCACTTCCGCGGCGATTCTTGGCGAAGAGGGGCGATTTTTGTTTAGTTTTTCTTTTCTTTTCTTTTTATTTCACTATTTCATTATGCAACTATTTAATATTATCGTTATTTATTTACCTTTTAGCATGAACTAAACGTTTGTTCTAGGGTTTCGATGTAGCCTAGTTATGATTATTTATTTTTCTTGATTCAAGTATTTAATTTTCTGTTTCTGTTCTGTGTTGAGTAATTTATTCTGGACGTAATGCTTAGGTTTGCTTGATCACCAAAACTAAGAACTTTAGGGTTGATTCGGGATGCGAGAGCGGAGAATTTAACCGTGCACTGAATATTTTGCCTTAAAAAGGATCCTAGGCTAGAGATAGTTAGGACGTTTGAGTGGTAATATAATTTCTTGTTCCTAATGTATTCAATTAATTCTCAGGATTAGAGACCGAGAGGTGATAATTCGTTAGTTGAATAAGTTTATCTTTGCTCGAGAGAGATTGATAAATATTTTCGTGAAATTACCATCAACACATAGAAATAGGATTTAACTATTTGAATTAGGTCTGATAAATAGGATTAGCTAAGTGAAATCGGAACCCTAGATTTTCTCATCATATAATCTTACTTCTTTATTTTTAAATCTTTTATTTAAATTGCTGCTTAATTTTATTTGAATTATTATTTTAGTTTTAAAATCTAAATCACAAAAATTATTATTTCTTTTCAAATTAAACTAGAAATTAGATATTCAACTTTTAACATAATTATTCCTCGTAGGATCGACACTCGTACTTATACACACTTTATTACTTTTGCGACACGTGCACTTGCGTATACGATTTTTCGCAACAAGTTTTTGGCGCCGTTGCCGGGGAATAAATTTTGTAAATCTTTGAATTATTTGATTTTAGTTTATATTTGAAATTTTATTTTATTTTATTTTTTATTATTATTTATTTATTTTATTTTATTTTATTGTAAGCTTAAATTGCATTATTTGCACATTGCAGGTGCATGCGAAAATTAGGTACTGCCAACCTAATCCCTATCGATCTTGAAATTGAACGAACTTGCCGTAAAAATCGAAGGGAAACAAGACAAGCAATTATGGCAGCTAATCAAAATGCAGATGATCAAAATGCTCACATACCACAGATGGTCGGGGTTGAGGCAGTCGAAAGAAGGACTTTGTTGGATTATGTTATGCCATCCATGGACGGGGTTCAATCAGCAATCCGAAAACCGGCTATCACGTGCAATAATTTTGAAATAAAGCCGGGTACAATACAAATGATTCAACAATATCAATTTTGTGGTCTACCTAACGAGGATCCCAAGGATCATATTGCTAGCTTTGTCGAGGTTTGTGATACATTCAAATACCATAATGTCTCTGAGGATGCTATCAAGCTCAGGTTATTCCCCTTCACGCTAAGAGATCGCGCAAAGAATTGGTTACAATCCTTACCGCCAGGCTCAATTACAACGTGGAACGAATTGGTTCAGAAATTTTTATCTAAGTTCTTTCCCTTTGAAAAGATGGCAAGACTCCGAAATGAGATCACCAATTTTGCTCAATTTGATGGTGAGACAATCTATGAAGCATGGAGCCGATTCAAGGAGCTTTTAAGAAGATGCCCCCAACATGGTCTACCACAATGGATGCAAATACAGACATTCTTTATCGGTTTATCAGTTTCTACACGGACTCTTGTCAACTCAGCGGCTGGTGGATCACTATTACAAAAGACGGAAGAGGAGGCGTTCAACTTGTTAGAAGAGTTATCCCTAAATAAATGACCAGTGTCCTGTTGAACGTCAGATTTTGAGGAGGCAGCCAAATACCCCAGAAATGGAAGCGATAAAAGCATTGACTACACAGGTTGCATCCCTCACTCAGCACATCCAAGGTAATAAAGCTCGAGTTAATGCAATTCATTCCCCGATCATACAATGTCATTGGTGCCAAGGACCACATGCTAGTGAAAACTGTCAGCAAGGGAACCAAATGGCTAGCAATTCATCTGAACAAGCTCAATTTGTGGGAAATTATACTAGACCAACTTACCAGAATTCAGGGAATTATTTTAATGGGGGGGCGCAACAATCACCCAAATTTTTCATGGCAAAATCAGAACAACACCGTGCAATTACCTCAAGTGCCTCAGCAAGGACCACCAGTGCAGGAAAGGAAGGTTAATCTTGAAGAGTTAATTGCCAAAATGGGTGAGCACACTAGTAATATGATTGCTGAAATGGGGGAGCACACCAATAAATTTATGGCTGAAACACGAACTACCTTGCAAAACCAGTCAGCTCAAATTCGAAGTTTGGAAACTCAAATGGGCCAGATGGCAGCTGCATTAAATGGTCGCCCTCAGGGCACATTACCAAGTTCCACTGAAGTCAATCCTAGAGAACAGTGCAATGCCATCACACTTAGAAGTGGAGCAGTAATTGAAAATTGTACCAAAGAAAATAAGAAAGTGGTCGCACATGACGGAATGCATTCGTCATCATCCGAGTCCACACCAAAGGATCAAGAGCTACAGGAAGCTCCACCCCACATCCCAAAGGAGATCATCCCCAAAGTTCCTTTCCCACAACGCCTAAAAAATGCAAAGTTTGATAACCAGTTTGCTAAGTTCCTTGCTATCTTCAAAAAGCTCCATATCAACATTCCATTCGCTGAGGCGCTTGAGCGAATGCCTAAATATGCAAAATTTTTGAAAGATATTCTTTCCCACAAGCGAAAAATAGAGGAGTGTGGTTTTATAGCTCTTACAGAAGAATGCAGTGCTATTATTCAGAGGCAGCTTCCACAAAAACTGAAAGACCCAGGAAGTTTCACTATTCCATGCGAAATTGGAGATTCTATATTTGAAAGGGCACTTTGCGATTTGGGAGCCAGCATTAACCTGATGCCTCTATCCATATTTCGGAAGCTTGGTATAGGTGAAGCAAAGCCCACAAGTGTAGTTCTGCAAATGGCCGATCGCTCTATTAAGCATCCGTATGGGTTGATTGAAAATGTCCTTGTCAAAGTCGACAAGTTTATTTTTCCCGCGGATTTCTTGATTCTTGATATGGACGAAGACCGTGACATCCCAATAATATTAGGTCGTCCATTTTTGGCAACAGGAGGTGCTATCATTGATCTTAGAAAAGGAGAGCTCAAATTGCAAGTTCACGATGACGAGGTGACATTCAAGGTGTATAAATCAATGAATTACCCCACAGCTAGCGATGAGCCAATTGATGATAATTTTTCAGTCAAAGAGCTTCCGGCAATTGATAAGTTAGAAAAAGGGAAAAGAGTAAAGCCGTATTTTAACGGGATGTTTAAAAATGATACAACCATTATTCTCCGTGCACCAGACTAGCAAGAGGCTTACAACGTCAAGCTGATGACGCTAAAACAAGCGCTTGGTGGGAGGCAACCCACCCAAGTATCCTTTTTAATTTTTATTTTTATTTTTATTTCATTTTATTAGTATTAAATTAAAAAAAATAATAATAATAATAAAAAAACAACAAAATAAATAAAAAAAAAAAAAAAAAAAAAACATCTTTTATAACCCATTTGTTATTTATTTTTATTTTTTGTTTTTATTTTATTTCTTATCATTATTATTATTATTACTATTTTTTTATTTATGTTTTAGTTTCTTAAGTCATTTTATTTTCTCTATTTTCTTATTTTCTTGTCTTTTATTTTTATTTTTCTTTAAATAGGTTCCGATTAAGTCATTTTATTTTCTTTTTATCATTTAATTTTTTTCTTCTTTCTTACTGTTATTTTTAATTTTCTTTAGTTTATTATTTATTGTCTTTTTTTATTTATTGTTTCTTTATGTTATTTATTTTTCTGCTTTTAAATAGGGTCCAATTTAGTTATCTTAAATTCTGTTATTCATTTTATCATTTATTTAATTTCATTTTTTTTTGTTATGTTATTTATTATTTTTCTTTTCTTTTTATCTTTCTTTTTCTTGTTCTAAGTAATTTTATTTTAGATTAATTAGACATTTATTTTCCTGAATTTATTTTTCCTTATAATTTTTATTTTCTTTTATTTCCTTTATTTTATTTATTGTATTCTGTTTCTATTTCTATTTTTTTATTCGTTCCTTTTATCTTTCTTTCTTTTATTTTCTTCTTACTTAATTTTTTCTCTCGTATTTTCATTTCCAGTTTCAAGTATTTTCATTTTCGGTTTTTATTTCTTCATTTAGTTGTTTATTAAAAAAAAAAAAAAAAAAAAAAAAAAAAAATTCCTGATAGATTGCTCTTTCGACCGAAGCGCCACCACACTGCTGCCGGACCCCACATGAGGTACACTATCCCCTCTCCTATTGTTCGTGTATGATTATTTACATTGGGGACCATGTATTATCTAAGTTTGGGGGGAGATTTATTATTTGGATCTATTAGTTTTATTTTTATTTTTATTTTTATTCTTAATTTTAATTGAAAGTATAAACACGGTTAAATCAGTAAGTCTGCTTCATATTTTAACTTCTATGGTATGATTATTCACTTCATTTGTTTAGAGTGTCGATGATTGCACCGTTGATCATTGCATGTTTTTAATTTCTGAATAGATTCTGAGATGATATAATTTGTGACATTGGCATTGATTGAATCTTAGAAAGTTAAACTTGTTTGTGTGTAAATGCTCATGCTTGATTAAATTTAGCTGTTAATGACATAAATTGTTGTCTTGAGATCGAGAGCCTAAACACAGTAAGGGAGTGCTTGAGTGTAAACACTGAAAGGGAGTGAACTCCATTTAAATTTAGTGAGTGATTAGTGAGGATTAAATTGTCTTGGTTTTGCCCTGCATTCATGAATATAAATTGTGATTTTTGCAGACATAAGAGAATGACTTAGGCCATCTTTGGACCGTTTGAGCCTTTATTGACATACCCTATTTGTGTCATTTAAATGGCACCCTTAGTCTCCTATTTGAACCTTTATTTATCACTGTTTTGTCAACCCTAACTTAACCTACCCTGAAATTATTTTGACTATCCTGTTTATTGAGCACAGGGTTGTGGGTACATATTATGGGGAGAGTTGGAGAAAGTAGTGGTGAGAATGAGAGCTAATTCTGTTGTCAATTGTCTAAGTTGTTAGTATTTTGGGATTTTATTTATTCTTCTTTTATATTTTTCAGTGATTAAAGTTGTGAAAAAAAAAAAAAAAAAAAAAAAAAAAAAAAAAGTTGAATTGTTCAGCAGTAGAACAATTTTTTATATGCTATTTGATTTGTTGATTAGTATTTGTATTTTATGTTTGTTAGTAAAGACATTGACAAAGGAGTTGGTTTTGAAAAATAGAGAGTGAGACAAGTTTGGGGGATTATTGGGTTAACTGATTAAAAAAGAGTTCAAGTGAGTGTAAGGAGTGAGGGTGATATAAGGATGGATTGTGCTCTAGAGTTTCGTTTGAATCCAAAAATTTCCTACCTTATAACCTGGCCTTACATTACAAGCTTAATTAAAGACCTATCGACTTTTATTCTGTTTACTCATATTTGTTATTAGTGAATAATGGGCAAGACTGATGAACAATAAGAGTGGAGTGAGTGATCCTGAGAGTTATTTTTATTTCCCTTCTCATAAAGACACAATTATAGATTTATCAGTTAAAAGATATTGAGTTTGAGCAGATATACATACACAAGAATTTCTGATTTAGTTTCTTTCAATGATATGTCATGAATTGTAGTATTGAAAGTATTTATTTAGATGGTTAATTTGCATGCAATTGTCAAGCTGAGACAAAATACTATAAACCATGACTTAAATAGTTTTACCATGGAAATTTGAAATATTTTGCAGCCTCTTTGAATTTTAATGTTTATTGAATAAACTTTGTTTGATTTTCTATGCTTATTTGTGTTCGCTTGAGGACAAGCTTTCAATCAAGTTTGGGGGTGTGATAAGTGTGTATTTTATGCACTTATTTATACTCTTTTATACTTGAAATGAATAATTTTTCCCAAGTGATCGCAAGAACTTAACAAAAATTGTCAAGTGTGCAGTAAAGATTTTAAAAAAACAGGAATCAAAGTTTTAAAGAAGAGAAGTCATGAGCAGCGATCGATCTCCAGGAATTAGCAGAGATCGATCGCCACAATCGCCACATATTAGGAGCAAGCAGCGATCAATTTCTGAGAAGCAACAAAAATCGATCGCTGATACATTGATCATCTTGAAGCATTTGAAGAACAGCAGCGATCGATCTCTACAACTGTCAGAGACCGATCGCTACATATTTGAAGATCGCTACATATTTGAAGATCGCTACACATGAATCAGCAAGAAGGCAGAGACTGAAGAATTAAAAGAGACAGCGATCGATCTCTATAAAAGTCAGAGATCGATCGCTAAACTTACAAAAAGCGAAGCGCTGAGATGCAGCGATCGATTTCTAAGTATTCCAGAGATCGATCGCTTATCAATTACATATTTGGAAAGACGATGTGTTTTAATCCGAGCCGTTCAACTGAAGACAGATCTAATCTCAACCGTTGATCGAGTTAAAATACAACATTAAAAACCTAACGAGCAGTGCCTCGAGAGATCCTGGAGAGCTTGGAGTCTAATCCTGGAGATCGGCAGAGAGCACTTCCGCGGCGATTCTTGGCGAGAGGGGCGATTTTTGTTTTAGTTTTTCTTTTCTTTTCTTTTTATTTCACTATTTCATTATGCAACTATTTAATATTATCGTTATTTATTTACCTTTTAGCATGAACTAAACGTTTGTTCTAGGGTTTCGATGTAGCCTAGTTATGATTATTTATTTTTCTTGATTCAAGTATTTAATTTTCTGTTTCTGTTCTGTGTTGAGTAATTTATTCTGGACGTAATGCTTAGGTTTGCTTGATCACCAAAACTAAGAACTTTAGGGTTGATTCGGGATGCGAGAGCGGAGAATTTAACCGTGCACTGAATATTTTGCCTTAAAAAGGATCCTAGGCTAGAGATAGTTAGGACGTTTGAGTGGTAATATAATTCTTGTTCCTAATGTATTCAATTAATTCTCAGGATTAGAGACCGAGAGGTGATAATTCGTTAGTTGAATAAGTTTATCTTTGCTCGAGAGAGATTGATAAATATTTTCGTGAAATTACCATCAACACATAGAAATAGGATTTAACTATTTGAATTAGGTCTGATAAATAGGATTAGCTAAGTGAAATCGGAACCCTAGATTTTCTCATCATATAATCTTACTTCTTTATTTTTAAATCTTTTATTTAAATTGCTGCTTAATTTTATTTGAATTATTATTTTAGTTTTAAAATCTAAATCACAAAAATTATTATTTCTTTTCAAATTAAACTAGAAATTAGATATTCAACTTTTAACATAATTATTCCTCGTGGGATCGACACTCGTACTTATACACACTTTATTACTTTTGCGACACGTGCACTTGCGTATACGATTTTTCGCAACAGAAGAACACTTGCAGAGTACTTTTCCATCCTGAATCTCTCTAGAACTTTATTAATATATGCTTTCTGAGACAATCTCAATAGTCCTTGTGATCTATCCCAGAATATTTCAATTCCAATAACATAAGATGCCTCTCCCATATCTTTCATTTCAAAGTTCATATGGAGATATTTCTTGGTTTCATACAATAAGACAAGATCGTTAGTGGCAAACAAGATATCATCAACATACAGAATCATAAATATAAACGTACTCCCACTGACCTTCAGATATGTACACCGATCAACGATGTTTTCATTAAATCCAAAGGAAATGATGGTATCATTGAACTTAAGATACCATTGTCGGGAAGCTAGTTTAAATCCATATATTGACTTCTTAAGTTTACACACCATGTGTTCCTTTAATTCAATTGTAAAACCTTCAGGTTGGTCTATATAAACTTCTTTATCTAAACTCTCATTCAAAAAAACAGTTTTAACATCTATTTGATAGAGCTCTAAATCATAATGAGCTATTATTGCCATAATAATTCTGAGATAATCTTTTTTCGAGACAGGAGAAAAGGTCTCTTTGTAATCAATGACGTCTTTCTGAGTATATCCTTTGGCAATGAGTCTGGCTTTATTACGTTCGATAGTCGCATTTCGTCTTAAAGACCCATTTATACTTACCTCTTTTATAACCTTCAAGCAATTCGACGAGTTCCCAAACTTCATTTTGTTCATCGATTTTAACTCATCTTTCAATGGAATCTAACCATTTATCAGAATTCTCACTTTCTATGGCTTGTGAAAACAAAACTGGATCATCATCAATTCCTAAGTTAAATTCAGACTTTTGAAGATAAACCACATAATCATTTGAAATAGTAGATCTCTTTTCTCTTACAGATCTTCTTAATGGTATTTCTTGTGGTTCATTTATTATAGGTTCATTTGTGGCAATTTCATCATGTGGTGTTAGTTCATTAATTTGTTGTTCTTGTAAATCATTGATATGATCAACAACTGTTAGAACAACTTGAGAAGAAGTTATAGGTATCAGAACTTTCACCCTAACTTCTTGAATTTCCACTTTACGTGGTTTCAAACTTCCACTGATTTCACAATTTTCAATGAACCTAGCATTTTCAGTTTCAAAAATTCTTGTACTATGGCTAGGACAGTACAATCTATAACCTTTAGATTTTTCTAGATAACCAATGAAGAAACCAATGGTTGTTCTTGAATCCAATTTCTTTTTATGTGGATTATAAATTCTTACTTCTGTCGGGCAACCCAAACATGCAGGTGTCTTAAACTAGGTTTCCTTCTTGTCCACAGTTCAAATGGAATATTTGAGACTCTGCCTTACTAAGAATCCTATTTAATAAGTACACAGCAGTCTTTAAAACATGCATCGACAATGATAAGGGTAAATATGAATTATTTAACATACTTCTAACTATATCCATTAAAGTACGATTGCGCCTTTCTGTAACACCATTCTGTTCTGGTGTTCCTGGTATTGTTTATTGAGCACATATACCATGACTTTCAAGGAACTTAGCAAATGGACATGCATGTTGTCCAGTTTCATCATAACGTCCATAATATTCACCACCTCTATCAGATCTGACAATTTTCACCTTTCTATCTAATTGTCTTTCAATCTCATTGATAAACACTCCAAGAATATTTATTGATTGAGATTTTTCATGTAATAAATAGATATATCAATAACGCGAAAAATCATCAATAAATGTGATAAAATACCTTTCTCCACCAAAAGATGAAACATCATAATTGACTACATATATCAGTATGTATAATTTCAATGAGTTGTGTGCTTCTTGTGGCTGCTTTCTTAATTATGTTTCTTGTTTGTTTTCCTTTAATACAATCAACACAAATGCCAAGATCAGTAAAATCTAAATGCAGAAGGATTTTATTCTTTATCAATCTTTCAATTCTTTCTTTGGATATATGACCCAAACGTTTATGCCACAAGTCAGCAGAACATTCATTCACTAAACTACGTTTAGTTCTAACATTATGATGCACGGTTAAAAGAGTCTCAGTAAAAAGGTTATCAATATTTAATTTGTATAAACCATCATAAAGAATACCAGAACTAATGAAAATATTATTTTTTAAAAACGTGAAACATTCATTCCCAAAAGTAAAAGAATATCCAGCTGTATCAAGTTTGGACAAGGAAATTAAATTGCGAGAAACAGATGGAACATAAAAGGTTTGAAAAATGTCTAAATAATGTCAAGTATCTGACTCTGGATTTGGTTGGTGTTTTTATCATGGATCTAGTTGATACTATTTTTCTACTTGTTTGTAACTCTTTTTCCTACTTGTTATAAATTGATTGTTGTGATTTGAACTTGGTGTTAATGTTTTCTGTTGCAAAGGGGGAGTCTAAATAGCAATAGAACTTTGTCAATTTTTTTTTTTTTTTTTTAAAGTGTGTTTGTAACGCCCCGGAACCCACCCCGGCTCGGTGCGTTACTTTGCAAACCAATCCCCGTTTAAAACAACGTTTAAGATACTTTTTGATAAATTAACGACTCGCTTTCGGGTTTGTCGAACCCTCGAAATTCGTTGGGAAACGCGCCCAAAATACGTATAGCAAAACGAACCCGACACTATTGACTTAAAAAAAACAGCAATATAACGGCTAAAAGTTTAAAATCCAAAACCGGGAAAAACAAAAATCATATTTTAAAAACATTTTTTTTTTTTAGATTTA
>CM039509.1:31761997-31834497 GCA_022432975.1 Begonia masoniana
ATGTCTTTCCCCGCTCTGCACTTAATCTCGGTTACATTTGCTTTTCATATTCTCAACTTAATCATAACAGGAACACAGTGCGTAGACATAAAGTTCATAGAGAAAAGTCATATCATGAGGACAAGTAAAACATCCTGTAACTTTACATTTACTTACACAACTTCTCATATCGTGGAAATAACAGATCATAGTCAATAAGCTAACATCTCAGTGATTTCCTATAACCCTTACGGTGTAGGGCCCTAGTGGCCGGAAATCTTAACACATTCACTTACCTGGATTCCTTAGCAATCCGAGCTTCTTTCCTTTAAACTTCTTCACCTAAAACATGTACATTACAGTAGTTAAAACAAAGTCCTAATAGTCCTAATCATAAACCATCCTAGGATCTAATAGCTAAAGTCATTCCGATTCCTCTATTTGACACACTGCAGTCTGAAATCCGAAACTAGGTGGACAGGTTTTACCATTGATTAAATCCGAGTTGGTTACTTAAAATGCTCAGAATCGATTCGGGATGACGTTTCTACTCTCAGATTTTAAAAAGTCTAAAGCTACTCGGCCACTGCTAAAAATATCCGAACTCAGTGCCGAGCTGAAAACAGAGCTCTATTTACTAATGAATGACTACATTGTCCATTTCATACCTCGAATGTGGATTTGCAGAGAAGAGCAAGCTCGAAACCGGTCGTCGGCAGAGGAAAGTTCTGGTAGCCGAGAGCAAGAACTTGGGAGAGAAGAAATCGCCGAGAGGGAATGTCGGCTACAGTGGCAATAAATGAGATTTAAGGTTTCCAATTCCTTTTTATACTAAATCCATCGATTCTAATTACTAAACTGCCACCCAACCTAGTTTTTCTTAACTTGTAATAATTTATCTTAACATTAAATTTTAAATCATAAAGGTTAAATAAGAGGGTGACAATGAAAATAGTCAGAAAATCACCTGGCCGAAATGTCGGGTGTTACAGAAGCGCCCCGACATTTGACCTGCACCGGCAAGCTCCGTGGATCCCCGACTGCCCCTAGTCCTGATCCTCAAGCACTACTCCCCAGCAAGGCAGCCCTACTCGGTATTACTATTACAACACAACTCTTGTAGAGACCCTCTCGAGGTGCTCCACGAGCACTACTCCCCGACGAGGCAACTCTACTTGCTAACACTGCCTAGTGCAATGCATCCCTTGCAGGGAGCCTCCTGAGGTGCTCCACGAGCACTACTCCCCGGCGAAACAACCCTACTCGGGATCACGATGCATTCCTCACTACCTCTTTACATTTAGTGCTCACACTTCAAACACGTGCTCACAACTCAATTCTCGAGGCTCTAACTATAATACAGGTCAACCAATGCACAACATCAAATAAAACACAACAATCAAACAACAACCAAACAAACATTCCTACTGTTTCGTGGTGTAGGCCCGAAGGCAACAAAACACACAATCCTCTACTTACCTGATTGCTCGGCTCCTAATTTCTCACTTCTACCGATCAATTCCTTCGTTCGACGACCTAAAATACCGAAACTTAGCTTAATAAGTTACCAATATAAAATCTAAGGAAATTTTCCAACTAAAACTAACAACATTTAAAATACATTTCACTCTTTAAACCCAAAACCCGATTTTTGCACAATTTTGACCGTCGAACTTCAAACGATCATAACTCCCTCGTTTTTCAACGGATTTCGACGTGCCACCCCAATCCGGAAACCTCTACACGTCTACTATCCATTGAAATGCTTAAATCCATCAAACAAAATGCTTAGCCAATCCGAAAATGCACCAACAGATTCGGCGCCCTTTTTGCATAAAACCTGGTTTTGTGTAAATAAATTCCAATCCACAATCTAACCACTTAATTAACCTAAACTAACATATTTAACAATTAAACTAACCAATTTGGAAAGAAAACCAACTTTGGAAACCAAAATTCGGAATTCATGGTTAGGGTTTTCCAAACCCTAACCAAAAACACTCAATACCCTTCAAAATCATCAACAATCAACACCTATTTGCAAAAAAAACCAAAACCCATACTTTCTTACCTTAAAACTCTTGCAAAGATTGGAGCAAAAATGGAGGAGAGGGACTCAGCTATAGAGGAGAGGGAAGAAGTCGATGAAGATGAAGAGAAAATTGAAAAACCCACATTTAAACCATAACTTTCTTTCACTTTAAGTTTTCCTCCACAAAATTTCTAAAAATTACAAAATAAACCCACCTTTACCTTTATGTCTTCCAACGCCAAAAGCTATATTAAATCATCTTTAACTTTTCCAATCTTAATTCATCAAATTGCTAAGTGCCTATTGGTTAATTCAATTCTTGACATTTCAAACACCCATTCCAACCAATCACAAGAGTTTGAATTGTCAAACTCTCTCCCTCACTTTCTCTCTTTAAATCCAACGCCAAAACCATCCTTAAATCACCATTATTTCATTCATTAAATTTTTCTAAATTTTGATTGGTTCATGCATTTGACTTTTCTCACATCTTTTTGCTTTTGAATTTTCACTCTCTTTTCTTCTCTTTTACTCCAACGTGAATCAAATAAAAACCACACATTGCTTTGGGATTTTATTGGTTTAACACCATTGACTTGTCAATCTTGTCCTATCAAAATTTCTTTGAAATTTAATTGGCTTAGCACTTTGACTTTTCAACCCTTTTATTGTTTTTGTATTGTCAAGCTTCCTTTCTTCTTTACTTCTTTACACATTACTTCTAAACTCTTCATCCCTTAATATTACACTCTCATACATAACCTACTCTCATACATAACCTAGGGCTACGCACGTTATTAAAAATTTCCTGGGTGTTACAATCCATCTTCCTTACAAAAATTTTGTCCTCAAAATTTGTGACCTCGTTATTTCTCAACCAATGCTAACCTCTTAACTTCTGGGTTGTCGCACTAACTCTCAATTACCCTAAATCATCAATCTGTTGGTAATGACAATCACTATACTCCAAAGTTTCAACTTCAACTAACTCTGCACCACATAGCTCAAGTATTCATACGTCCAAATAATTGCAATTAAGCATTCATCACTTATACTCTCAACCCCTCTAACTTAGATTCAATCCTAACTTTTCCTCAAGCCAATTTCACTTAGCCACTTATCTTTCTAATTCAATATTCATCAAACACTTACCTTACAACCTTAAATCTCCAAAGTTTTAAATTACCCTCCTATGCACTCTACAGTTCAATTACTCACACGTTCCTCACTTTTAACCTAAGCAACTATCATTTAGACTCTCAAACTCCTCTAACTAAGGTCCCAACTCCAGCCTTCTCTAGAACTAAATACATCTAATTCCTCACTTCAATTTCTGTCTCTATCGAGCACATACCTAACACATTCCAAACTCTACATGTATCCTCAATCACGTAACGCTAAAACTAAATAAGTGAACTTATATCTTAATTCTAATTTATCACTCTCTCCTCTTTCGCCTATTTTCCTCAAACAATCAAGACATTCTAGTGGTCATTCTAACACCATCATCGTATGCCAAGCTCCCAATATTTAATTCTATCAACTAATCACTTAAAGTACTATCTATTTAATTCTATCAACTAATCACTCAAAGTACTATCTATTCTCCAATTTGTCCATTCCACTCAATTTGTCCCTCTTCTATTGCAGTCATCACCAAACACTCTCAAATTTTAAGTCTAAGCTACCTCATTCTCTACTATTTACCCGATGGCCTACACAGTGCATATGCACCTCGACTTCGAGCCCATTAATTTCAACTTCAATTTTTCATAAACTTCCTAAGTTAACCTTCCCTCTACATTCACTCTCAAAATTAAATTCTTAATGGCTAATCTTATCATTTAACTCTTCACTAAAGTTGACTAATCTCCTCACTTATCTCTTTCTTATGCTCATTCAAAATCCATAATAAAATCTAATCATCCTTCTAGCTGAAGTCTCTCCACCTTATGATCTAATCCTCCAATCTTTTACCTCAAATCTCTTCTCGGCATCTAAGTTCCTAAATTATTTCAACTCTTAGGTTTTTGGCTCTTCCTAGATCAAATAACCCTAAAAGCTCGGTATGCCTACTCTTTATTGACAAACTTTAATTCTCCTATAGCTTGCCGTCAATTTTTTTTTTAAAACAGTACCCTAATCCTTAAAAATCAACTATATTTCTAACCTAAGTATCACAGTAGTATCACATTACAATTTAGCCTACATATACTTACCCTTTTGCTCGATCATGGCGAAGATCCTCGGTGTCGCTTTGGTTGAACCCTTCTTTACTGCAGAGCAGTCCTTGGCTATATGTCCAGGTTCGTTACAATTGAAGCACCGGGTGACCTTTGGCTTTGGACAATCCCTGTAAAGGTGGCCAGATTCGAAGCAGTTGAAACATTTACCCTCATATTGACCACACTCTCCAGGATGGGCTTTCAAACATTTAGGACATGGCAAATATTTTCCTCGTGTTGGTTGTGGCTTCTTTCCTCCCCTTTGGTCATTCAAATTTTCACCCGATCTCTTATTTCCTGAAGATTGTGAAAAAGGTCCATCACCGCTCATCTGAGTTGTAATTTCCATGAACATTCTTTTTGGGGTCTCAGACGATCTAGTTAATTTCTCAGCAGCCTCCTCAACCTCTAATGCTTTCGCCGTCACCCCAGTAAACGGTACTCCCGAAATCCCAAAGGTCTTTACCAACATATAAATCTCGGGCTTCAGGCCCTGCACGAACTGAAAGATCTTATCTTCTTCCCGAATGACCATGTGGCTGGCAAACCTAGACAACAATTCAAATTGCTGAATATAATCTCCCATTGATCCCGTTTGCTTAAGTACCATAAATTCCATCCTCTTTGCAGCCTGGGCCGTCTGGTTGTAGTATTTGTCAAAGAACAAGTCTTTAAAGTCTTTCCAAGTTAAGCCCTGAGGACCAATGGTACCCTCCACCGACTCCCACCAACTTTGAGCATTATTGGTCAGATGAAAAGTAGCACACTTCACTTTGTTTACTTCTTCAACCTCGGCAACTTTAAACATATTCTCTATGGTATGAATCCACCTGTCTGCAGCTGTGGGATCTGTCAATCGGCCTTCGAACGCCAGAGGATTCAACCCCCGAAATCTATTCCCACTAGCACCTGCTCCCACATTTCCAAGTCCTCCATTACCAATCAAAGATCCCAACAATTAAGCTTGTCTGGTGACTAAGTCTGCAAGTTGCTTAACAGATTCCTCGAGTGGGTTTCTGGGCAGTTCAGGTTCGTTCCTAGGTCTCCCGGGTCGTCTAGGGTTCTGCATCTTAATCCTGTAAACAAAATTTAAAACAATCTAACTTAGATATAAAACTAACTAGAGCAAAGAATTACTTACAATCGGTGAAGCACGTTGCAGGACGGCCGGCATTGTCGGGTAATTCTTTGAACGACTCGACCTCTAAAGCTCTGATACCAACTTGTAACGCCCCCGAACCCACCCCGGCTTGGTGCGTTACTTTGCAAACCAATCCCCGTTTAAAACAACGTTTAAGATAATTTTAAATAAATTAACGACTCACTTTCGGCTTTGTCGAACCCTCGAAATTCGTTGGGAAACGCGTCCAAAATACGTATAGCAAAACGAACCCGACACTATTGACTTAAAAAAAAACAGCAATATAACGGCTAAAAGTTTAAAATCCAAAACCTGAAAAGCAAACACATTTAAAAACACCGTTCAACCAAATCGAAGTACTATATACACAAAAACAAAAATAACCAAACTAACACCACAAATTCAATCCCAAACAAACCACACCACAATACCAACCAATTAAACCAAATCTCAACCACAACTAGACCAAACATATCCAATTATATACACCCCTCCATACTAACTCAAAACTAACCAAAACATATTACACAAAGCTAACCACAATATAACACCCGAGAATTTTCTATTACGTGCGTCGCCTACAATTTGACGTGTTAGGAGAGTTTAATGATACAAATGTGAGGTTATGTATTGAAGAGAAAGTGAATGAGAAGAGAGAAGAAAAAGAGTTGAAAATTCAAACTTCAAAAGAGTTTGAAAAGTCAAAGAAAATTTGTATTGAAATAATTTATGGAAAAAGGTGGTTTTAAGAAGTCAATCACGTTGGAATAAGAAGAAGAGTAAAGTGAGGGCTTTATTTGCAAAATTGAAAACCTTGGTGGAGGGAAACAAAAAGAGGAAAAAAATTAGGTTTTATAAAATGAGAAAAAGGGGTGATTAAATAGCAAAAAGCCATCTTCATCTTCCCCAAACTCCATCGAAGCTTTCAGCCATTGGAGGGCTTGCTCTCTTCCATTTTCAAGGTGTTTGCAAGGTAAGAAAGTATGGGTTTTTGTTTGTGTATGGTTAGGTGTTGATTTTAGGAGTTATTAGGGTGTTTTTGGAGAGTTTGGTTAGGGTTTGGAAAACCCTAACCATGGATTCCGAAAATTGGAGTTAAAATGGTGGTTTTCTTCCCTAAGCTCATGATTAATAGGTTAGATGAATTGGTTTAGGTTGATTTAGGAAGAAATGGAAGCTTGGAGTTGTGTTTGGGAAAAACCGGTTTTTAACTCAACGTGCACGGGTTCTGTTTTGCTGTTTTCGATCTGACCATGTGGTTTGGTTGTTGAATTTGAGTGTTGGAATGGATAGTAGACGTAGAGGTTTCCGAATTGGGGTGGCACGTTGAAATCCGATGAAAAATGAGGGAGTTATGGCTGTTTGTTGTCGGACGTTGAAAATTGGGGGAATTTCAGATTTTAGGGCTTAAGTTGTTAAGATTTGTTTAAATTGTGTTGATTGGATTTAGTTAGGAAATAGATTATTGCTAAGTTATTTTCCTATGTTTGTTAGGTTGACGAGTGGATTAGCCGAGGGAACAAAAACGTACAGGAGTTCAGGTAAGTAATGGATTGTGTGTTTTGTCGCCTTCGGGCCTACACCACGGAACGGTAGGATTTATTGTTTGATAGTTGCTTGGTTGTTGTTTGTTGTTTGGTGGTTGAGTAATGAATGGCTTGGTTGTTATTAATTGGTGTTTGAGTATTGATTGATAAATTGCTTGGTTGGTGTTTGGGGTTTGGTGTTTGAATATTGTGGGAGTGGCATTGTTTGATAGTTGTGTTGTTGTTTGGTGTTTAAGCGTTGTGTGAGTAGTATGAAATGTGTAAGAAAAGCACTAGGGAGTTAAATGCCTCGTCGTTAAAGTGCAAGAGCACTAGAGGGTTTAACGTCTCGTCGTTAATGTGCTAGAGCAAGCACTAAGGAGTTAAATGCCTCGTCGTTAAAGTGCAAGAGCACTAGAGGGTTTAAAGTCTCGTCGTTAATGTTCTAGAGCACTAGGGAGTTAAATGCCTCGTCGTTAAAGTGTAAGAGCACTAGAGGGTTTAACGTCTCGTCGTTAATGTGCTAGAGCAAGCACTAGGGAGTTAAATGCCTCGTCGTTAAAGTGCAAGAGCACTAGAGGATTTAACGTCTCGTCGTTAATGTGCTAGAGCAAGCACTAGGGAGTTAAATGCCTCGTCGTCTTGCACTAGAGGGTTTAATGTCTCGTCGTTAATGTGCTAGAGCACTAGGGAGTTAAATGCCACGTCGTTAAAGTGCAAGAGCACTAGAGGGTTTAACGTCTCGTCGTTAATGTGCTAGAGCATGCACTAGGGAGTTGAACACCTCGTCGTTAAAGTGCAGGAGAACTAGAGGGTTCAACGTCTCGTCGTTAATGTGTATGTGTATGTGTATGTGCAAATAGTTGATACTGTATGGATTAGGGGGAGGTGTATGCATTTTTGCTTGTTTATATTCGTTATTCATTACTTGCTAAGCGTAAGCTTACGTGTGTGTGCGTGTTCTGTGGTGTAGGTGAAGAGTTTTATACAGGTGAGGTTGAGGAGACAGCCGAGGATTAGGCCGCAGTCGGAGGAGTACGGAGTCCGCCGGTGCAGGCTATTTGTCGGGGCATCTGGATCACTATTTTTCTTCGGGTATTTTGTGGGAAGGTTGTGGATAGTTTTGTTGTCAAGGTTTTGTTTTGAAATAGTTTAGAATGGTGGAGGGTTTTAGTACTTGGTTTTGTAAATATTTCGTAAATGTTTTCGTACTCACTTTGATGGTTTCATGAAATTATTTTGTTGATAAGTAGTGAGTACAACCATTTGGAATTTGAAGATATATATTTTTCGGTTTTAAATCGGAGGTTTTGGTTTATCGGATTTTAGGCGTTATGCCGTCCGTTTTGATGTTCAAATAAACGATGTCGGGTTTAAGTTAGCTATTTTTACTAATATCCGTTTTAAGTCGATTTTCAAAAATATTTACAGGATTGGAAAAATTCAAGTGTCGGGGAGGTATGGTTAAAGTTTCGTGATTTTTGGAGGTGTTCGGGGTGGAGAAAGATGAGAAAAAGTGAGGAAAGGTTAAAACGGGCATTTTTAAGGGTTTTTGGTTGAGAAAAACCCGAGCCGGCCCGATCGATCGGGCCTGGGGCGCGACCGATCGTGCTAGGGATGTTGTTGGGTGAAAATGGCCCGAGCGTGCCCGATCGATCGGGCTAAAATCGCGATCGATCGCGGCTGGGCACGCACGGGGCGCACCCAGTGCGCAGCGAGCAGGCGCGCGCACACAGAGCGCGCGCTGGCGCGCTGCCTGGCCACGCGCGGCGCCCAACCCGCGCGCCCAGCGCCCATTTGGGCTGATTTTCCAATTTTTTTAAATTTCCACCTATTTCTACAATATTTTCACCCGACATTTTCCGACGTATTTTAAACGTATTTTGGGTCCGATTTCCAATAAATTTCGAGGGTTCGAAAAACCCGAAAACGAGTCGTAAAGTTTACAAAAATTATTTTAAACGATGTTTTAAACGTGGGGTTGGCTAGAAAAGTAGTGCACCGAGCCGGGGCGGGTTTGGGGGCGTTACACACAAAACCTCAAAATCTCCAATACAAGCCACACCCCGAGAACTAGGTCGAAGCGCCCCAACAATTGACCTACACCGGCAAGCTCCGTGGATCCTCGACTGCCCCTAGTCCTGATCCTTAAGCACTACTCCCCAGCAAGGCAGCCCTACTCGGTATTACTATTACAACACAACTCTTGTAGAGACCCTCTCGAGGTGCTCCACGAGCACTACTCCCCGACGAGGCAACTCTACTTGTTAACACTGCCTAGTGCAATGCATCCCTTGCAGGTGCTCCACGAGCACTACTCTCCGGCGAAGCAACCCTACTCGGGATCACGATGCATTCCTCATTACCTCTTTACATTTAGTGCTCACACTTCAAACACGTGCTCACAACTCAATTTTCGAGGCTATAACTATAATGCAGGTCAACCAATGCACAACATCAAACGGTCATAACTCCCTCGTTTTTCAACGGATTGTGACGTGCCACCCCAATCCGGAAACCTCTACACGTCTACTATCCATTGAATTGCTTAAATCCATCAAACAAAATGCTTAGCCAATCCGAAAATGCACCAACAGATTCGGCGCCCTTTTTGCATAAAACCCAGTTTTGTGTAAATAAATTCCAATCCACAATCTAGCCACTTAATTAACCTAAACTAACATATTTAACAATTAAACTAACCAATTTGGAAAGAAAACCAACTTTGGAAACCAAAATTCGGAATTCATGGTTAGGGTTTTCCAAACCCTAACCAAAAACACTCAATACCCTTCAAAATCATCAACAATCAACACCTATTTGCATAAAAACCAAAACCCATACTTTCTTATCTTAAAACTCTTGCAAAGATTGGAGCAAAAATGGAGGAGAGGGACTTAGCTATGGAGGAGAGGGAAGAAGTCGACGAAGATGAAGAGAAAAATGAAAAACCCACATTTAAACCATAACTTTCTTTCACTTTAAGTTTTCCTCCACAAAACTTCTAAAAATTACAAAATAAACCCACCTTTACCTTTATGTCTTCCAACTCCAAAAGCTACATTAAATCATCTTTAACTTTTCCAATCTTAATTCATCAAATTGCTAAGTGCCTATTGGTTAATTCAATTCTTGACATTTCAAACACCCATTCCAACCAATCACAAGAGTTTGAATTGTCAAACTCTCTCCCTCACTTTCTCTCTTTAAATCCAACGCCAAAACCATCCTTAAATCACCATTATTTCATTCATTAAATTTTTCTAAATTTTGATTGGTTCATGCATTTGACTTTTCTCACATCTTTTTGCTTTTGAATTTTCACTCTCTTTTCTTCTCTTTTACTCCAACGTGAATCAAATAAAAACCACACATTGCTTTGGGATTTTATTGGTTTAACACCATTGACTTGTCAACCTTGTCTTACCAAAATTTCTTTGAAATTTAATTGGCTTAGCACTTTGACTTTTCAACCATTTTATTATTTTTGAATTGTCAAGCTTCCTTTCTTCTTTACTTCTTTACACATTACTTCTAAACTCTTCATCCCTTAATAGTACACTCTCATACATAACCTACTCTCATACAGAACCTAGGGCTACGCACGTTATCAAAAATTTCCCGGGTGTTACAGTGTTTTTTAACTTTCATTCTGTTTTGATAATGGCAAAAAGAAAAAGGAGAAAATGCTTTAATGTTATCATGAATATAATCTCAAGTTATATATCCCAAATATAATATATGTTAGGGGGAGAACTCGCATATGTTAAGGGGAAGAGGTCATATAATCAACTTACAATAATCTATGTTTGTCATCATAAAAAATGGGGAGATTTGTAGTTTAATAAGAATTAAGCTTATTTGTTTTGATGATTAGTATGTTATTTTGAGTATTTAATTTTAAGTTGTTCATTGAGTAATAATGTGAATATAAAGTTTGAATAAGTTATTTATTTTTAAATGCCCTTGAAGAAAAGTATTTGGTTATGCTAACACAGATGTTTAACCCTCCTCAGTTATTGCTAAAGTTCATAGGGTTTGCATGATGAAAATAAAATGAGATGTGCATGTCAATAAATGTAACAAACTCAGTAGATCCGAGACCAAACCATGACTCTTTTAGACTTGTCCATATATTCTTTGTAACACCCGAGAATTTCTATTACATGCGTAGCCTAGGTTCGACGTAGAATGAGTTAGCCTAGGCTAGAAATGTATGAGAAGTTATTGTTGAAGGGTATTAGAAGTGAAAGGAGAAGTGGAGAGTTTGACAAGTCAAATTCAAATGTGATTGGTGGATAGTTTTGAGTTGAAAAGTCCAATTCTCTCAACCAATCAAAATGTAGTAAAAAAATGAATGAAATGGTGGGATTGAAAGGGCAGCCACGTTGGAAGAAAAGAAAAAGGAAAAGTGAGGGTTTAAGTGTTTGAAAAGTCAAAACAACAAATGGACCAATAGAAATTAGTTGTTGAAAATTCAAAGGGACATTAAATGAAGCAATTGAATGGAAATTGAGGCAGAAGATGGCTGCCACGTGATGAGAAATGGGAGGGCTTAATTGGTATTTCAATGGTTATTAAATGAATTAAAATAAGAAAAATGGTTTGACTATTCAAACCAAAAACATTTGAAAAGTCAAAGAACCAATAGGAATTAAGTAAAAATATAAATAAATGAAATAAAGATGGGAGAAAATGAGAGAACGGAGTAGCCAATCACGTTTGAAGAAATGAGAATGAAAAGAGTGAGATTGATGTGTAATTTTGAAAAGTATGGTGGAGGAAAAGAAAAAGAAGAAAAGTGATTTTATAAAAAGGTGAGAACTAAGGGTTTTTGGCATAATTTTCTCTTCTTCCTCCCCTTTCTCTCACGCCATTTCCAGCCACAATTGGAGCCTTTCCCTCCTTCGATTCTTCAAGTGTTTCATGAGTTTTTGAGGTAAATTAAAGTGGGTTTTAAGTTGTATACCATTAGATGTTATTTGGTGGGGTTTTTAGGGTGTTTTGTAAGGGATTTCATAAGGTTTGGAAACCCTAGTTTATGGAGTCCGATTTTTGAGTTTAAGTGTTGGATTTCTTTTCCTTTTTGATGATTTGGTAGTTGGATAAGTTGGTTTAGGTGAATTAAGGAGTTAGATTAAAGATTGGAAAGTAAGTTGGAAATCGGGGTTTTTGTATCAAAGTGGCCGATTCTGTTGGCTGCAATTTCGGTTTGGCCAAGTTATGTATTTGGTTAATTTGAGTGTTTCAATGGATAGTAGACGTGTAGAGGTTTATAGATTGGGGTGGCACGTCGAAATCCGTTGAAAAACGAGGGAGTTACGACCGTTTGAAGTTTGACGGTCACAATGGTGCATAATTCGGGTTTTGTGTTTTGGGGAAGGAAGTTTGTGATAGTTTTAGTTAGTTTAGGTTAAGAATTTCTTTTGAGTTCACTAATAAATTTCTAAGTTGAGTTTTTGTTATTTTAGGTAATCGAGCGAGTAATTTGGTTGGACGATAGAAAATCTAGGAATTTTGGGTTTTGTATGTTAGGTTGAAAAGTTGGTTAAAATCTATGGTTAGTGTATTGCTAAGTGATTTCTCCTTTATTATGTTAGGTTGACGAGTGAGCGATTTGGCTAACCGGGCATATAATTGTGAGCAAGCACAAGGAATCCGGGTAAGTAGCGGATGTGTGTGGTTTGCCTTCAGGCCTACACCATGGAACGGTAGGGAATTAGTTGTTTGCTTTGTTTGATTGTTTGTTTAGTTTTGTGTTGAGTATTGTAATAGTGTGACATGCATCACGGTTTTCAAACTACGAGAAACGAGTTTTAAGCATGGTTTTGCATGGTGAGCTTGAACCGTAAGGGATGGTGTGAGTTGAATCGTGAGGCGGTTAGTGTTGGGTCGCCTAGTCGCGTTAGGGTAGCACCTGCGGGAAACTCCATGGCATGGAGTTGTCCAGTCGCGTTAAGGTGGTACCTGCGAGGGACCATAGTTGAGTTGAGTCGCCTAGTCGCGTTAGAGTGACACCTGCGGGGGACTCCAGTGGAGTTGCCTAGTCACGTTAAGGTGGCACTTGCGAGGGACTGTGTGAGTTGGACACCTGCGAGGGACTCCGTGTGAGTTGCCTAGTCGCGTTAAGGTGCGATGTTAGCATGTGTGATGAGTTTCGGTTCTGTGAATGAACAACGGGTAGCAAACGAAAGAACAGCAACTGAGCGAGTAGAAACCTCATCTGTTAGGGGTTGTGTTGCATTATGTTTGTTGTATGCATATTTCCCTACTTACTAAGCATTAGGCTGATGTTTTGTGTTCCGTGGTGTAGGTATAGACGGGAGTACAGGTGAGGACCTAAGGAAAGCTAGGCTTGGTGCGCAGTTGGTGATGTACAGGGCATGTCGGTGCAGGCAGTTGTCGGGGCGTCTCGATCATGGTCTTCGGAGGGTTGTGAGTGATGATTGTTATTTTGGTATTTTTGATGTATCTAGTTGGTGACTGGGAGATTTGATACGTGTTGGCATGTTGTTTTTATAAAGGTTTTCGTAATGAATTTTTAAAGATTTTGAGTCGTTGGGTTGTTGAGTAATGGTGGTGGTATTTTAAGGATTTAATCTGTATATTCTCGGGTTTTAAATCGCAGGTTTTGGTTTATCGGATTT
The DNA here is from genome assembly GCA_022432975.1 of Begonia masoniana. NCBI lineage: Eukaryota > Viridiplantae > Streptophyta > Magnoliopsida > Cucurbitales > Begoniaceae > Begonia > Begonia masoniana. Next base: position 31,775,548 of record CM039509.1, read on the forward strand.
TAGGTGTTATGTCGTCCGTTTGATTTTAAAACAAACGATGTCGGGTTTAAGTTTGCTATTTTTAATTATATTCGGTTGAAGTCGGTTTTCTAAAATTTTCATGGGATTTGAAGGTTCGAGTGTCGGGGAGGTATGGTTAAAGTTCCGTGAATTTTGGAGGTGTTCGGGGTGGAGAAATATGAGGAAAAGTGGGGAAAGGTCAAAAGGGGTCAAAATAGAAGGTTTTTAAGCATTTTGGGTCGAAAAAAACCGAGGAGGCCCGATCGGTCGGGCCTCGGACCGCGAGTGGTCGCGGGTGGGGCGCACAGGCGCGCCCCAAGCGCGCAGGCACGCGCGCGCATCGGGCGCGCAGCGTGGGCGCGCGCGGCGCCCAGCGAGCGCCCAGCGCCCCTTTTGAGCCGTTTTTCGTTTTTTTTTCAAATTTTTCCTATTTCTACAATGTTTTGACCCGACATTTTTCCGACATATTTGAAACGTATTTTGGGCCTGTTTTTCAACAAAAATCAAGGGTTCAAAAAACCTGAAAACCGAGTCGAAAAATCTACGAAAATTATTTTAAACGATGTTTTAAACGCGGGTTTGGTTTGCAAACGTAGCGCACCGAGCCGGGGCGGGTTCGGGGCGTTACATTCTTACTATTTTTATTTAAGTTATACCTCTTTATATTTATTTTTTTAAAAAAACATACATAACTCGGCTCAAGACATCACGCGCGATTCATTAAACATCGCTCAGCAATGAAAATACATTACACATCTGCCAGCGAGCAGTGCAAAATGCATCAGCCGATGAGCAGGAACTTCACTCTTAAACTGCATCTACCGATAGAGAAATAAACTCACATCTGCCGATCATAGAACGACAAAACTCATTACTTATTTTCTTGCTCCGGCCAATCGCTAAACGACAAGCACAGAGCTCGCTTCTGCCGGTAGTGAAAATCTACATCATCCGGTTACTAGACGACAAAACTTCACCTACATCATCCGATATTTGAAATACACTACATCACCCGGTCACTAGACAACAATACTACATTTATATCATCCAATAGACATATGCATCTCACGTGACTACTTAACATCGCAAGTAAGAGGCTTCATCCGGTGGGCTACAATAGTCCTCATCCACCGATGACATTAGCCGAATGATGTCGTCATTCAACAGAGGCATCATCCGGTAAGCATGTAACGCCCCAAACCTGCCCCGGCTCGGTGCGTCACTTTGCTAACCAATCCCACGTTTAAAACGACGTTTAAAATAATTTTCGTAAATTTTTCGACTCGGTTTTTGGGTTTTTCGAGCCCTCGAAATTTATTGGAAAACGGGCCCAAAATATGTTTAAAATACGTCAGAAAATGTCGGGTCAAAACATTGTAGAAATCGGGAGAAATTTAAAAAAATTTGAAATTCAGCCCAAATGGGCGCTGGGCGCGGCGCCCAGGCAGCGCGCCTGCGCCCGCCTGCGCGCTGGGCGCTCCTGTGCGCCCCTACCGCGATCGATCGCAATTTTGCCCTATCGATCGGGCACGCTCGGGCTATTTTCACCCAAAAACATCTCGACCACGATCGGTCGCGCCCCGGGCTCGATCGATCGGGCCGGCTCGGGTTTTTCTCAACCAAAAACCCTTAAAAATGCCTGTTTTAACCTTTCCTCACTTTTCTACACTTTTCTTCACTCCGAACACCTCCAAAAATCCCGAAATTTTAACCATACCTCCCCGACTCCCAAATCTTCAACTCCCATAAAAATTTTAGAAAACTGACTTGAAACGGATATTAATAAAATAGCTAACTTAAACCCGACATCGTTTGGTTTTAAAATAAAAAAGGACGGATAACGCCTAAATTTCTTTAAACCAAAACCTGCAAATAAAACCGGGAAGTATATATTTTAAAAGTCCCAAATACGACAACCATTATCCACAATACCACTCAAAAACTTTAAAAATAACTACGAAAACATTTACAAATACACGTACTAAATCCTCCACGTCATCCACGTCATCTAAGTTATTTCAAACCAAAATTCATACAAAACAATCACAAAACTAACTATCACAAAACCTTCACCTCCCACACTTCCCGAGGAAGGAAGTAGCCGAGACGCCCCGACAATAACCTGCACCGGCGCACCCCGTACTCCCCGACTGCAGCCTAGTCCTCGGCTGACTCATCTACCTCACCTGTAACGAACACGTCACCTACACCATAGAACACAAAAAGGTAAGCCTAACGCTTAGCAAGTAGGGAAATAATGCACATTAACACACAAAATGCTCAACTCAACCCTAACATGCGGTTTTTACACACTCCGTTGTTTTCTTCTCGTTCTGGTTACATTTATCTTTCACTTTCATGTGAATCAAGTAGACACACGCCCCAACACAATCCTGGACGGCCACGCCTTGACCCACGGAGCAAGACCGGAGGCCCACGCCCCAACACAATCCTGGACGGCCAACCAAATCTCCCCCAATCGATCGTAGAATCCTCATTGTGCCTTCAGGCACGAACATACCCACGACACATTACGTACATTAGCATAGCATCTCAAGTAAAATCCCCCACGGGGTGCTCAGCGAGCCACGTGCCGGAGGCCCACGCCCCAACACAATTCTGGACGGCCAACCAAATCTCCCCCAATCGATCGTAGAATCCTCATTGTGCCTTGAGGCACGAACATATCAAGGTATTCATACTCACGACACATTACGTACATTAGCATAGCATCTCAAGTAAAATCCCCCACGGGGTGCTCAGCGAGCCACGTGCCCGAAGAGGCTTTTCTACTCGAGACCAAGTTGCATAGCATCTCTAATAAAATCCCTCACGGGGTGCTCAGCGAGCCACGTACCCGACGAGGCTATTCGACTAGAGACCAAGTTGCATAGCATCTCTAATAAAATCCTTCACGGGGTGCTCAGCGAGCCACGTGCCCAACGAGGCTATTCGACTAGAGACCAAGTTGCATATCAATTTTCTTATCTTACATTTCATCCTCACCACTCAAGCATGCAAAACACGTGGTTTTGTAGTTAGAAAACGATGATGCATGACACACGATGCATGACACCAATTAAAACATAGTAACAAACAAACATAGCAAACAAACAATCATTCCCTACCGTTCTATGGTGTAGGCCCGAAGGCAACAAACACTCATCCACTACTTACCTGGCTGCTCCAAAAACGTTCTGTCACTTCATTCAACCAAAGTACACGCTCGATGATCTAAAATCACAAAAACTCAACTTAGTAATTTACTCACGACTCTAGGAAAATTCTTAACCTAAATTACCTAAAACTATAACACAATTCATTTCCCAAAACACAAACCCGATTTTTACCCCAAATTTGACTGTAAAACTTCAAACGGTCATAACTTTCTCGTTTGTCAACGGATTTCGACGTGCCACCCCAATTCGGAAACCTTTACACGTCTACTATCCATTGAAACACTCAAATCAACCAACCAACACACTTAGCCAAACCAAAATAAACAGACCAGAACCGGTTACACATTTACATAAAAACCGGTTTTGTGTAACTTCCATCTAATCCATAATCTAATCACTCAAACCACCTAAACTAATCCATCTAACAATTAAATTCACAAATCTAGAAAGAAAACCAGCATTTAACCTAAATTTTCGGAGGTCACTATTTAGGGTTTTCAAACCCTATGCAAATTCACCCAAAACTCACTAAAAACCTTTAAAAACTAACCCTAACCAACATTAAACTAAAACCCACTTATTTTTACCTCAAATCACCTTGAAAACTCTTGATGAGATGAAGCTTTGGAGGGGCTTCAATGGTGGCAAGCAATCGTGAATGGCAAGAAGAAGAAGAAGACCTTTTTGCATTTTTTTCCTTCACTTTTCTTTTAATTTATAAAACAATTATTTACTTTTACTTTTCCACCACCAATTTGTTTAAAATTTGAATTCAACCCCCACTTTTGCTTTCTTTGAGATTTCCAACGTTGAGACCACCTTTCACCTCCACTTTTCTTAATTCTCCTTTGAATTGTCAACAACAAATTCCATTGGTTGAAACCTTTGACTTTTCAACCTTTGAAAGTCAATTGTTCACCCTTTTCTCTTCTCATCTCAATACACATACTTTTGAATAATTAACCTCCCATACCACTTCTACTATTCTAATCTACGGCCACATAAGTTTTAGGAAAATTTCGGGTGTTACAAAGCATGTGCATTACACGTGACCCACTTACCTCAACCGATAAGAGACATCGTCCGGTGAACAACAAACGTTCGCCATCCACCAATGACGTCACCCAGATGATTCATCCATCCAGCTTCTATCATTCAGCTCACACCGGTGACGTCAGCCAGATGATGTATTCATCCAACTTCTATCACACAACAGTAAAATACAGAAAACTTCAACAACTCATATCGACGGAAAGATAATCTGACCTTCACAGATCTCATACTCGTAGACATAAACATAGGCAGACATGAAACATGGACTCATCTATGATACATGTAGCGGAAGACTTAATTAAAACAGATCATTCTATATCCTTATAATCATCCCCAAAATTTGGTAACCACACTAGACCATCACAGAATCCAATATTCTAAAGAAAATCTCATTCTACTTAAATATCAGTTTATCATAAATCTTACTGACACATTATGAGCATAACTACGGGTCATATTCGCCTGCCAGCCACAAACTTCCACCCGGAGCACCATCCTGTAACCAGCCTTAGACATCATCACTGAATTTGGAATCCTCACCTGCTAAATCTTCACCTACATCATAAGGTTTAAACTATAAGCCTAATGCTTAGTAAGGAATGCAATACTAACAAGTATGCATAAATGCTCATTTTAAGAAATAAATGCTCATGAATCTTTTCTTGTTCATATTCATACTCAAGGTCTTCATTATTGTTCATCGTTTGTATTCATTGTTCATAATCATCATTCATGCTGGTCATTCATATTCGTCATTCATGTTCATCAATCATATTCTTCGTTCATATTGTGTGGATTAAAAGAGGATTTGTGCTGGTAAAGGGGGTTGACAGTGAGAGTGTACATAGTCCCTTGCGGGTCATAATCATGGTCCTTCCTTTTGGACAGTGACATACGCCAAACCGCCCCCAACCCTCGCTTAATTCACGTTGCATAAGTTTTATATTCTTATCTTGTTCATGAGGAAAACATGCTCTTAAAACATTTTCATATGCATAAAACATTCATGATGCATGAACATGAGAACTCTTAACTCATCATGTAACACCCGACATTTCGGCCAGGTGATTTTCTGACCATTTTATTTATCACCCTTTTATTTAACCTTTATGATTTAAATTTGATGTTAAGACAAATTTATTACAAGTTGAGTAAAACTAGGTTGGGTGGCAGAATTGTAATTAAGATTGATGGATTAAGTATAAATAGAAAAAGGAAACCTTAAATCTCATTTAAACCTCACTGTAGCCGACACCCCTTCTCTCGGCGATTTCTTCTCTCCCGAGCTCCTGCTCTCTGTTACCGGCGTTCTCCCTCACTGACGACTATTTTCAGCCTGCATTTTCTCTGCAAGTTCGTACCCGAGGTATGCAATAGACAATGTAGCTATCTGTTAGTTTATCAGCTCTGTTTTCAGCTCAGCATCTGAACTTGGAGTTTATCAATGGCCATGCCGTTTTAGAACATTTTAGAATCCGAGAGTAGTAATGTCAACCCGAATAGATTCTGGTCATTTTAAGTAACCTAACTCAGATTTAATCAATAGTAGAACCTCTTTGTTCTATTTTGGATTTCAGATTCTGCACAGAGCTTTAGACTAAGGATTCGGAGATGACTCTAGCTATTAGATTCTAGGATGACCTATGATTAGAACTTTTAGGATTTTATTTAACTACTGTAATGTGAAACGTGTTAGGTGAAGAAGTTGAAGAGAAGGTGATTCAAGTTGCTAAGGAATCCAGGTAAGTGAATGTATTAAGTTTCCGGCCAATAGGGCCCTACATCAAAGGATTAAGTTAGATTTAGTGAACATTGTCTGCTATATGTTTGATGAAATGTCGATGGATATGGTTCTGTTATTCTCATGTACTCCCCTGTCTTAGTTCGATGATTAAGTGCATTTATGTTATGCATCATGTTTTACTTCTCAAGCATATGAAAATGTTTTGAAATATGTTTTCTCATGAATAAGGTAAGACGATAAAACTTATGCAACGTGGTTAAGTGAGGGTTGGGGGTGGTTCGGCGTATGTCACAGTCCGCAGTAGGACATATGAATACGACCCGCAGTAGGGACCATGATCAAACTCACTGTCGAACCCCCTTTACCGGCACAAATCCTCCCTTAAACCACATAATGTAATGAAGAATATGAATGATGAAAGGAATGATGAATATGAGCATGTCTACGAATGATGATTATGAACAATGAATACGAGATACGATTATGAATGATGATTAAGATAAGTACATGAAAAGAAAAGACTTATGAGCATGTTTTTCTCCAAGTTATGCATTCATGAACTCATAATAGTTTGCATTCCTTACTAAGCCTTAGGCTTACAGTTACACCTTATGATGTAGGTGAAGAAATATCAGGTGAGGAATTCAAGTTGATGAAAATGTCTAAGCTAGGTTGCTGGAGGTGATCAGTGTGAAATCTGTGGCTGGATGGCGAATGGGGAATTCTGGTTAAAGCTCGTATAAGTTTTAATGAAGTTGTTAAGAAGCCAAGTCAAGTAGGTTCGGATTATTTAACAATTTGGGATTTTAGAAACTGCCTGTCTTAATTTCAGAGTCCGAAGATATAGCTATAGTTATCAAATGAACTATTTTAATTAAGTCTTCCGCTGTGTGAGTTTGAATGAGTTCATGATTTATTCTGATGAGTTTTGGCCATTAAGATTTAAGTTATGAGGTTTACATTTATCAAGATAGAAGTCTAAAAAAAAAGGGGGGGATGTCTGATGCCGAGGGATGATGGAGGAAAAGTATTTGTCTTCCGGCTGACGTCATCGGCAGGAGGGTTGTGATGGGAGTCGGGTAAGTTTGACTTCCGGAGGACGTCATCGGAAGAGGAAAAGTATTTGTCTTCCGGCTGACGTCATCGGCAGGAGAGTTGTGATGGGAGTCGGGTAAGTTTGACTTCCGGAGGACGTCATCGGAAGAGGAAAAGTATTTGTCTTCCGGCTGACGTCATCGGCAAGGCGAGTTGTTGATGGAGTCGGGTAAAGTTTGACTTCCGGAGAACGTCATCGGAAGAGGCAGGAGTATTTGTCTTCCGGCTGACGTCACCGGCAGATATGAGTATTTGCCATCGGCAGATGGAGTGCCACGTCATCGGCAGATGATGTGAGGTTAATCTCCCAGAAGATGCTAGTTCCACGTCATCGGCAGATGATGCGAGTTAATCTATCGGAAGAAGTAGTATCACATGCCATCGGCAGATGGCAGCCAGTGCCACGTCATCCGGCAGATGATGTGAGGTAACTATACCAGAAGATGTAGTGCCACGGTCATCGGGCAAGATGATGCTGAGTTAATCTATCCGGACGGATGTCGTATATATGCCATCGGCAGATGTGTGTGTTGCCATCGGCAGAGATGGAGTGCCTTGTCATCGGTAGATAAGTCAGTCTTTTGTCGTCGTAATTGAGTGATGATTTAATTGGTCACGCGTGATGCACGTGACTGTCGGCAGATGCAAATATGTGTGCCTGCCGATAGATGTTTAATGAGTCATGAGAGATGCACGTGCTGACCGGTAGAACAACTAGATGTTTGTCGTTTAGCGATCGGCAGGAGTGAAAGCTAAACGCGATTATTCAGCGAATTTAAGTTAGAATGAGATTTGATATAAGTCTGAGAAAAAAAAAATTATACTACGATTACAGAGGTATAAAAGTACGGATAAGTTTAAAGGAAAGTCATGACACGTGACGATCCTCCTCGGGTCGTTACACATCAAGCTACAGAATAGTGCATTCATCAGACGTGAAATCATACCATTAAGTCAAACATCAACATAAGTAACAGACAGTAGCTTAAATAACTTCTAATCATCGTATCAGTTTCTACCTAGCATCCTTGTGATGTAGGGCCCTAATGGCCGAGAATCCTACACATTCACTTACCTAGTTTCCTTAGCAACTTGAACTTCTTTTCTTCAGACTTCTTCACCTAAAATATTTACATTGCAGTAGTTAAAATGAAAATCCTAATAGTCCTAATCCCAAGTCATCCTAGAATCTAATAACTAAAGTCATTCCCGAATCCCTTAGTTTAGTTCTCTGTGTGCAGTCTGAAATCCAAAACCAAAACAACTAGGTTCAACTAACGATTAATCAGGGTCGGTTATATTAAATGTCCAGAATCGATTCGAAAATGCAATTACCAAACACCGATTATAAATGTTCCTATTATTCGGCCATTGAAGAATCTTGAAACATTGGGTTCTAGTTGAAAACAGAGTTCCAAATAACTACACGGCAACTACATTGAATAAATCTTACCTCGAACGTAGGTTATCGGAGTGGAGGTTGGAGGAATCGATCGTCAAAGAGAGAGTCGCTGGCGGAGGGGGAGACAACTCGGGGAAATGAGAGAATGCAAAAGGGAATGTCGGATATAGTGAGGTTTAAAAGTTTCCATTTCCTATTTATACTTAACCCAACCATTCTCAATTACAAATCCTACCACCCAACCTAATTTATGACACATGCACATTAATCAAGCCTTGGCATAAAATTCCAAACCGAAAAGATCAAAATAAACATGGTCGTTAAAACAGTTAAGAAAGTCACCTGATCAAACTCGCCGGGTGTTACATCTACCCCTCCTTAAATAAAATTTTCATCCTCGAAAATTGCACAAACAAAGAGCTCAGGATATTTGTTCAGCATGTCTTGTTGTCGCTCCCATGTGGCTTCTTCAACACCATGATTCATCCATAAGACTTTCACCAGTGGAATTTCTTTATTTCGAAGAGTGTTTACTGCAGATTCCATAATCCTTACTGGTTTCTCTTCATACTCTAGGGTCGGCTCGATATTGATTCCAGTTGGTTCCACAACATGTGCCGGATCACGTATGCATTTCCTTAACATTGACACATGAAAGATATTGTGTACCTTTTCCAGTGATGGAGGCAATTGCAGTTTGTAAGCTGTACTGCCAATCCTTGCTAAGACAAGGAATGGTCCAATAAACTGCGGATTAAGCTTTCCCTTCTTACCAAATCTTAAAACTCCTTTAAAGGGTGAAACCTTTAAGAATACCTCATCCCCTACAACAAATTCAATATCTCTTCTTCTTTGCTCTGCATAACTCTTCTGTCGGCTTTGTGCAGTCACCATTCTCCTCCTAATAATGGCAATCTTGTTTGACATCTGCTGTAAAATGTCGGGTCCTAGGAGTTTTGCTTCACCAACTTCATCCCAGTATAAGGGTGATCTACATTTCCTACCATACAACGCCTCGTAGGGTGCCATACTGATAGTGGACTAGTAACTATTGTTGTAGGAGAATTCAATTAAGGGCAAATGTCGACTCCAAGATGTTTGGAAATCTAGTACACACGCCCTCAACATATCCTCAAGTGTCTGAATTGTCCTTTCTGATTGGTCATCTATCTGAGGGTGAAATGCGGTGCTCAAGGTTAACTTTGTACCAAGTGTACCTTGAAGACCCCGCCAAAACCTTGAGGTGAACCTAGGGTCACGATCAGAGACTATAGATATCGGAATCCCATGCAATCTGATACTTTCCTGAACATACAGATCAGCAAGCTGGTCCATCGTGTATGTTGTCTTCACGGGTAGGAAGTGAGCTGACTTCGTCAATCTGTCAACCACAACCCAGATGCTGTCATGACCTTTAGTTGTCTTAGGTAATCCTACAACAAAATCCATGGCAATATTTTCCCATTTCCATTCGGGGATCGGTAGGGGTTGAAGGGTACCACCTGGGCGTTGGTGCTCTGCCTTAACTTGTTGGCATACAAGACATGACTCCACATACTTGCCAACATCCCTCTTCATATTTGGCCACCAATAATGTAACCTTAAATCCCGATACATCTTGGTGTTACCAGGGTGTACAGAGAAAGAAGATGAGTGAGCCTCAGCCAAGATCAACTCACGCAACTCCTTGTCACTTTGAATGTACCATCGATTCCTAAATTTCCAAATACCGTCATTGGAGAGACTGAATTCAGAGGAGGCATCATGTAACTTACTCATCATACTATTATTCTCCTTCGAATCCTTCTATTGTTCCTCTTTGATCTTATCCAAAATAGTTGGTCGAATGGTTAAATCAGCAAGTAAAGTTGACAACTCAGAAACTATTTCCAATTCGAACTTCTGAACTTCCTTCCATAATGGTACAGACATGGTTGATACAGCGGGCTGCATTGTCTTAGACATCCTGCTTAAAGCATCGGCTAAAGCATTAGCCTTGCCCGGGTGGTATTTAATCTCAAATTCATAATCCTTAACAAATTCCAACCAACATCTTTGTCTCATGTTTAATTCCTTTTGGGTGAATAGGTACTTCAGGTCTTATGGTCAGAAAACACCTCACACTGTCGACCATATAAATAGTGTTTCCAAATCTTTATTGCAAAAACAACTGCGGCTAGCTCTAAATCATGAGTGGGGTATTTCTGTTCATAACTCTTCAGCTACCTAGAGGCATACGCCACAACCTTACCTTCTTGCATCAAAACACACCCCAGACCAACTTTGGATGCATCACAGTAAACACTAAACTTTCCTTCTTCGGTTGGGAGAGTCAATAGTGGGGTTGTTGTCAACTTCAGCTTAAGTGTCTGGAAGCCATCTTCACAAGCTTCAGTCCAAGTGTCTGCACGAACCGGAACCCGGATGGCGGTACGTCCGCGTGGGCGAACCAGAAAGTGACACATCGTAAAGAGGGGGCGTCACAATCCCACATCTCTTGGGGAAGTATATGGAAATGAAACATATGTAAAGAGACCCTCCCAACATATCAAGACGCGTTTTGGAGCACAATTGGCAACGGATCCCATAAGAACTCCGTAGTTAAAAGTGCTTCGGCGAGAGCAATTCCAGGTTGGGTGACCTTCTGGGAAGTTCTCGCCAAACAAAGCCATGAGGGGAGGATATTGGGCTGCGGCCCAATCCCCAGAGCGGACAATATCTTGCTGGAAAACAGGGTTGTTACAATAAATCTATTAGCTACAAGTGTCAACCGATACAGGAAGTGTCGAGCGTCCTAACGTTGAAACAAATTCCAGGAGCTCAAAATGTCGACCTATTCATTCAGTTGTCAACCAGTGTAACATTGAAAGAAATTTCAGAGAGCTCAAAGTATAGACATATTCATTGAAGTGTCGACTTGTAAAACATTGAAAGAAATTCCATAGAGCTCGAAGTGTCGACCGCTGTAATCTACTATGCAAAAAAGTGTCGACCCACGGGGTATTCAAAAGAAACTCAAGAATTGTTTCAAACAAAATCAAGAGCTCAAAGTGTTGACCAATCCTACAAAGTGTTGACCGGTGCGATCTACCGAGTTGTTCAGAACGTTTGAAAAATCGTACAACAGTCATGAAAGTATCAACCAAAAGAGTCGGGTAGTCGACCCTTATCTTGTTTTTCTAAAAACACTATACAAATAGAGGGAAGGTGTACTACACAATTACTGAACTTGAATTCCGTAATGAAATGCTGCCATTTTCACTTGAGATTCTATTCCTTTAGCTCGTATTACACTCGTATTACGCTCATCCTAGTTTTTAACTTGAGATTTCTATTACTGAGAGAGTGTGAAATTGTTTATTTACCATTTCAAACGTTCATTCTTGTAAAACAATGGAAAGTCAAGAGTGACCCCCTAAGAAAGAGTTACGTGTAAGACTTTAGATTCACGCTTGAAAGTTCAATTCATTGAAACCAGAAGGTTAAGTTGGGAAAAAATCTTCAAGCAGGAGTGTTGAAAAAATATACATGTAAGTCTCGTATCGTACACAAGTAATATAGAGTAAAATAAAGTTGTCGATCCCATGAAGATAATGTAGATCTAGTTAATTCACACAATAAACAAAGATATACAACTTTATGATTGAGAATGGAATAAATGGAATTAATATAATTAAATACCAGATAATTCAAAGAAATAAATTGAAATGGAATCCAAATTGATTAAGCAGTTGGTTGAGGTCGATTTCTCCATACATGAATTTTACCATAAATGTTGTAGCATCTCCTTCGAACAACAAGATTTTACTTAGATCCTAGGGTTCCACCGAATTGCTTAGATTCATACCTCTATTAATTCTTTTGCGATTATTGGAAAGAAAAATAATATTGGCACGATATTAAAAACTTAATCTCGATGTCAGATGAATCAGATTAAAATAACATGCAAAACCCTAATTCACATAAATTTATATGCACCTTAAGAATTTAACTATCCATCGATAAGATAAATACGTGTATGTTATATTTTACCTCTCGACACAAGTCTAATTACAACCATACAATAACATAAAAATTTATTTAAATGAAAAATATAGAACAAGACTAAACATTCATAGTGAAATACATATAGATACTCTCTCTCAACCAACTAATAGAGAATTACTTCATGTTCGTTATATTAAAATAAAGAAAAATCATAAAAATTAAAATGATAAAATGTAACACCTGAAAATTTACTATAACGCATATAGCCTTAGTTAGGGTATGTCGGGAGGATTTAACATTAACCCTAGTGATTTTCTAAGTTTGTGAGAGAGAAGTGAAATTGAAAGGGGATTTTGTGAGAGAAAACCCTAGAATGAGTTTATGTAAAAGTAAAATAATGCTAAAGTTAAAAGAGAAATAAAAGTGAATGGAAAAGTGAATTAAAATGGTGGTATGCAAGAGACCTTTCACTTTGGAAAGGAGAAGAAAGAAGTGGTGAGGGGAGTTTTTAAAAATTAAAAGCTTAGTGGCAAAATCAAAAAGGGAAAAGTGTTATAGGTTAAATTTGAAATTTGGCTTTCTTCTCCATTTACTCTTCACGTTTTTCTCTCCTCCATTGCTGAGCCCTCCACCTCCGATTCTTCAAGGTTTTGCAAGGTTTGAGGTGAGCTTTTACTTGGGTTTTTAGTTTAATGTACTTAGGTGTTGGTTTTTGAGGTTTTAAGGTGTTTTTGGTGGAGATTGCTTAGGGTTTGGAAACCCTAAGAGGTGATGTCCAAAAATTTTATGCCTTAGCTAGTTCCCTTCCCAAAGTTTATGATTTAAATGTTAGATAGGTTAGTTTAGGTTCTTTTTATGGTTAGATTTGAGTTTTAGTTAAAGTTATACAAAAACTGGTTTTGTACACTTGGTGCGCCGGTTCTGTTTTGGTATTTTCGAGTTGGCCATTTTGTTTGGTTAGTTAATTTGAGTGTTTCAATGGATAGTAAATGTGTAGAGGTTTACGGATTAGGGTGGCACGTCAAAATCCGTTGAAAAACGAATAAGTTATGGCCGTTTGAAGTTGGACACTAAAACTTGGTGCAAAAATCGGGTTTAGGGTTTAGAATTTTCATTAGTTTGTATTATTGTTAGTTTTGGTTAGCTTTGGTTAGAAATTCTAAGTTATTTCCTATATTTGTTAGGTTGTCGAGCGAGTAATTTTACGGGACGAAGTGATCAAACAAGTGCTGAGCAGTCAGGTAAGTAGAGAAATCTTTTCTTTGCCTTTGGGCCTACACCATAGAACAGTAGGGTTTAATGATTGATTATTTTGTTTCGTGTTGTATTGTGTTGTTTTGTTTCGTGTGGTGTTGCATATGTTTGAAACATGCATCATGAGTTATAGTACGCTAGATACGAATGGTTGCATTGTTTGGCATTGTGAGTGTGAACGGTAATCAGATAAAAGAATGGCAAAAGAATGGCAAAAACTTAAGGCATCGAGAGTATGAATTCCTAGACGGTCATAGGATTCTACGACCGATTGCGGGAACGTAAAATTTGGTGGCCTTCCTAGACAGTCATGGGAAGCGTGCCATCTGATTTTTCTAAGGGTGGATCGATATGTGGCCATCCTAGACGGTCATGGGATGTGTACGCAATTGATTCACATGGCTTATGAACATATTAATGCAATGAAAAGAAAATGAACACAACCGAGCGTTAGAAACGGCATGTGATAGGATTGGTTGCATGGTGTGTTTGTTGCATTCGTTATTCCCTACTTGCTAAGCATTAGGCTTATTTTTTTGTGTTCTGTGGTGTAGTGAAGATCAGGCTTAGGAGCAGTCGGAGATTCACAGGGCATGCCGGTGCAGGCCGTTGTCGGAGCGCCTTGACCTAGGTCTTCAGGAATATGTGGTTTTGGGATTTTGAATTTGGCTTGGTTGGATTTTATCTGGTGTGAATTTTTATAGTTTTGGAAATACTTGTGAATATGGATTTAATAGTTTTATAACTGTTTTGATTTCAGGTTTTGGTTTATAGAATTTTATTCGTTACGCTGCTCGTTTGTTTTCACAACATTGGGTTTACTTTTCTCTATATTTTTGCTAATCGTTTTAAGTCGATTTTTCGAGATTTTTACAGGGCTCTGCATTGGGAATGTATGGTAAAAATTTTAGGAAATTTAGAAGTGTTTGGCTAGGGAAAAAGTGGAAGGAAAGAGGAGATGGTCGAAGATGGCGCGCGACAGGTGCGCGCAACGCCTAGCAGCACCGATCGATTGGCGCTTTCCTGCAGAAACTGATCGCGCACCCGAGAGGGTGCCGATCGATCGCTGCCTAGCGGCGATCGATCGGTGCATGCGCGCGCCGCCCATATCGGGCCAGACTGATTTTTTAAATTTTCGAATATATTTTAACCTGATATTTTCTGACACGTTTTGCACGTATTTTGGGCACATTTTCCAACCATTTTTTAGGGTCCAAAAAACTCAAAAATCGAGTCATAATTTTATCAAAAGTTATTTTAATTTTTTTTTTAAATGTGGTGTAACACCTGAAAAATTTCAATAACGCGTATAGGCTTAGGATTATGGTTAAGGTAATTAAAGTGAAGTAATATTTGGTATTGGTTAGAAGGGAGAAAAGAGTTTGGAAAGTTCAAAGCCAATAAGAATTAAACTTTAATTGTGTGAAAAGTGAATGGAAAAGGGGTTTATAAAATGGTGATTCACGTTGGATTTAAAGGAGGAAAGGAGGAGGGTTGTTTTGCAATTATAAAGAGGTTTGTGGTGGAAAATAAAAAGTGGAAAAAACTTTTATGTTAAAAAGGAAAATGTGAACACAAAATTCATAATTTTTCCCCTTCCTCCACGATTTCTTCTTGGCTGCCATTGAAGCTCCTCCAAGCTTCTTCTCATCAAGGATTCAAGAGTTTTTGAGGTAAAAGTAAGTGGGTTTTGTGTTTGATGCAACTTAGGGTTGATTTTTAGTGTTATGATGGAGTTTGTGTGAGTTTTAGTTAGGGTTTGGAAACCCTAGCTTAAGAGCTCCAAAATTTGGATTCTTTGATGAGTGTTCTTCCTATTTTGGTTATTTAAGTTTTAGATAGATTAGTTTAGGTTGATTTTAAGGATGGAGTGAAGATTGGAGTTGAATTTGGGAAAAATGGTTTTGTGCAAAAGTGGCCGATTCTGTTGGCTGGAGTTTCGGTTTGGTTCTTGAATTGGTTTGGTTAATTTAAGCATTTCAATGGATAGTAGACGTGTAGAGCTTTCCGAGTTGGGGTGGCACGTCGAAATCCGTTGAAAGATGTGGAAGTTATGGCCGTTTAAAGTTGGACGTCGGTAAATTTCATAAAAATTGGGTTTGTGTGTTTAATTGTGAGATTGTTTGAGTGTTGGTTAGTTTTAGGTTAAAAGTGATGGTTAGTTTAAGTTAGTTGAAGTTTTAGAATCCTTTAGCGTGTTACTAAGTAACTTTTCGTTATTTGTTAGGTGATCGAACGTGTGATTTGACTGGTGGAAGTGAGAAATCAATTACCGAGACGCCAGGTAAGTAGAGGACGTTTGTTTTGCCTTCGGGCCTACACCACGGAACGGTAGGGAATTGTTGTTTGTTGATTTCTTTGCCTGGTTTGAATTGTGAGCTGGTTGCTTTGCTTTGAGGTGTCTCGAGTGGAAGAATTTCTACTCGAGAGGTACGCAACTGTGTCACGAGTGCTACTCGAGAAGTACGCAACTGTGTCTCGGGTGCTACTCGAGAGGTACGCAACTGTGTCTCGGGTGCTACTCGAGAGGTACGCAACTGTGTCTCGGGTGCTACTCGAGAGGTACGCAACTGTGTCTCGGGTGCTACTCGAGAGGTACGCAACTGGTACGCAACTGTGTCTCGGGTGCTACTCGAGAGGTACGCAACTGTGTCTCGAGTGCTACTCGAGAGGTACGCAACTGTGTCTTGAGTGCTACTCGAGAGGTACGCAACTGTGTCTCGAGTGCTACTCGAGAGGTACGCAAATGTGTCTCGAGTAGATAGATATTCTATGAGAGAGGTACGCCTACGATTAATGAAATGAGAACGTGATACATACAACCGAGAGTAGAAATTACATGTGCTAGGTTGACTGCATTGTGGTGTTGTGGTATTGTGTAGCTTGCATTTTATCTAGTCGTATTTGTTAACCCCTACTTGCTAAGCGTAAGCTTACGTGTGCGTGTGTGTTCTGTGGTGTAGGTGACGAGTTTTATACAGCTCAGGTTGATGAGACAGCTCAGGATTAGGCCGCAGTCGGAGGAGTACGGGGTCCGCCGGTGCAGGCTATTGTAGGGGCGTCTCGATTACTATCGTCCTCGAGTATTTTGTGGGAAGGTGGTAGATGGTTTGGTAAGCGTTTTGTAAGGCTTTTTGTTTAAAACGACTTCGACTTATTGGATGTTTAGTATGAATTGTTACAAAAATGTTTTGGTAGTGGATTTTAATGTTTTGAGTTGGGGATATTGTGTTTAATGGTTGTAGTATTTGGGAAGTTGAAAACATACATTTTTGGGTGTTTGGTTTCAGGGTTTGGTGTAAAGAAATTTAGGCGTTATGCCGCCCGTTTCGGTTTTAAACTATTTAACGTCGGGTTATGTTCGCTATTTTTTTATTTGATCGTTTGAAGTCGGTTTTCTATAAAATTTACGGGATTTGAAGATTTATGTGTCGGAAGTGTATGGTAAAAATTTTGGGATTTTTGGAGATGTCGGGCTGATAGAAAAGGGTAGAAAGGTCGGGAAGGTCAAGGAAAGTCAAAACGAGGTGTTTTGGAGCGTTTTTGAGTGGAAAAACCCGAGCCGGCCCGATCGATAGGGCATGGGTCACGACCGATCGCGGCCGGGATCACTTTTGGTGAAAATAGCCCGAGAGGGCCCGATCGATCGGGCCCAAATCGCGACCGAATGCGATTGGGCACACACAGGGTGTGCCCAGCGCCCTCGCACAGCGCAGCGCTAGCGCGCAGCACGCTGTCTGGGCGCGCGCGGCGCCCAGCGCGCGCTGGCAGCAGTTTTTTTTTTTAAAAAAAATGTTTTGATTCCGATTTCTACTTTGTTTTAACCCAACTTTTTCCGACATATTTTAAACATATTTTGGCATGTTTTCCAACAAAAATCGAGGGTTCGAAAAACCCGAAAACCGAGTCGATAAATTTACGAAAAATCATTTTAACATAGTTTTAAAACGGGATTGGTTTGCAACGTGACGCACCGAGCCCGGAGCGGGTTCGGGGCGTTACATGTGGTATTGGTTTGCAAAGTAGCGCACCGAGCCGGGGTGGGTTCGGGGGCGTTACAAGTTGGTATAAGATCAAAAGTGGTCGAGTCGTTCAAAGAATTACCCAACAATGTCGGCCGCCATGCAACGTGCTTCACCGACTGTGAGTATTTTTTTTCTTTAGTTAGTTTATATATATCTAAGATTAGATCCTTGTAATTTTTTACAGGATTACAAAGCAAAATGCCGAGGAAACCAAGACGACTCGGACGACCTAGAAACGAACCAGAATAGCCTAGAGAGCAACCCGAAGACCCTAATAAGCAACTTCGGGATTTATGGAATATACAATCTCAACTATTAGGCGTTTTTATAAACCAAGGTTTACTGGGAAACCTTGGAGCGGGCTCCAGCACAGGAGCGGGGGCTAGTGGTGAAAGATTTAGATAAAGCCTCAAGCCTTTGAAGGTCATTTAACAGATCCAACAGCTGCTGAACGATGGGTATGCACTATAGAGAATATGTTCAATCTCGCTGAGGTATAGGAAGAAAATCAAGTGAAATATGCAACATTTCATTTAGTTAACGATGCCCAAAGCTGGTGGGAGATGGTGAAGGTTACCACTGATATTCAAGGTCTAACTTGGAAAGGCTTTAAAGATTTATTCTTCGACAAATACTACAACCGGATAGTCCAAGCTGCAAAGAGATTGGAATTTGTGGCACTAAAGCAGACAGGATCGGTAGGGGAGTATATTCAGCAGTTTGAATCGTTGTCCCGATTTTCCAGCCACCTAGTTAGCATGGAAGAACACAAGATATTTCAATTTGTGCAGGGTTTGAAGCTTGAGGTTTATATGCTGGTGAAGACGTTCGGAATAGAAGGAATACCATTTACTCGAGTGGTGGCTAAAGCACTAAAAGTGGAGGAAGCTGCTGGTAAATTTATAAAACCTATCGAGACTGTAACACCCGAGATACGACTAGGTAATTTTCCTAACTATATTAACGGTCATGAATATTTAATCTTCGCGGTTTAGAATTTTATGACAAGTTTAATTATTTACATGTGGGTTTTAAACTAGGTTGAGTGGCAATATTGTAATATTGGAAGTTGAGATCAGTATATAAAGAAGAAGGAAAAGTTTTAAATTTCACTCAAGCCACTGTAGCCGACACACTCCCTTCCACGATTTCTTCACTCTCCAGAGTTCTCTCTCAGCCGGCGACTTCTTCACCAACGAACGATTTCTCCAGTATTCACTCCGGAAATCCACGTTCGAGGTAAGGTTCAAACAATGTAGTTGTTGAGTAGTTATTTAGAGTCCTGTTTTCAGCTAGAAACCCGAAGTCCCGATTCTCTATTGACAGAGTAATAATAGGAACATTGTTAATCTTAGTTTGATAATAGTATTACCGATTCGAATCTGAACTTTGACAACCGACTGTAAGTAGCTGCTAGGTTGAATCTAAATGTCTGGAGTTTCGGAGCTTAAACCGCGCACACAAGGTGCTTGGCGGAAAGGACTAAGAAATACAGATTTTAGGATGACATTTAGTTATGACCTTACTAGTTTTGAGTTTTAAATTATTTAGGATTTTATTCTAACTACGAATATGAAATGTCATAGGCGAGGAAAGCTCAAGTGAAGGTGTTGCTCAGCTAAGGAATCCAGGTAAGTGGATGTATTAGGATTTCTGGCCACTAGGGCCCTACACCACAAGGATACTAGGAAAAATTGTTGAAATGTTTATCTGATGATTATGACTAGTAGTTTGCCATGATATGAAGTAATTGGGTAGGAAGATGTTAAGTTACATGGTGTTTTTACTCGTTCATACTGTATGACATTCCTCTGTGAAAATTCGTGTCCATGCATTATGTGCTCGTTTATGATTAAGTTAAGAACATGAAAAGAAAAACAAATGTAAACATGATTAAGCGCGGAACGGGGGAAATGACTATGATATGTTCACAAGGCTTAAGTATGGCTCGCGAATTCTCCCACTGGTGGAGGCCGAGTTGATGATAAGTATGGCTCGTGAATTCTTCCACTGGTGGAGGCCGAGTTGATGATAAGTATGGCTCGCGAATTCTTCCACTGGTGGAGGCCGAGATGATGATAAGTATGGCTCGCGAATTCTCCCACTGGTGGAGGCCGAGCCAGTCGTTACTATGATTGCCCGATTGGCAATGATCATGTGCCCTGCCTTTCTCCCTCTTTTCCTCGCTTAATACATGCTATGTAAATGATGAAAATGAGCATGAATGAAGAAAGATTTACGAACTTATGTTTCTTTTATTTGTACACTCATGTATGTCTGTCAGCATGCATTCCTTACTAAGCATTAGGCTTATAGTTAAACCTTATGTTGTAGGCGAAGAGACTACAGGTGAAGATACTAATTTCAAAGAGGATATTTAAAGCTGGTTGCTGGAGGGTGCTCAATGTGACAGTGCGGGACTGGAGAGGCGATTATGACCCCTGGTTATTTCTTCCTTATGTCAGTAAGAATACAAGAACTGGAATTATGTAGGATAGTGTTAATATTGTCTGAGTTAACTTCTGAGTCTGGAATTAATTTTAAGGGTTATCGAACGGTCTGTTTTGCTTAAGTCTTCCGCTACGTGTATTCTGAACGAGTCCCTGATTTTCTATACGTATGAATGTTAAGTCATTGAAATTTTAAGTCTGTGAAGATTATGTCTATCGGATGATGTCGAGTGTTTTAGTCATCTGGTGATGTCGAGTGTTTTGCTCGCCGGATGATAAGGGTTAAGTCGTTTGTCGTATAGTTACCGGATGATGCGGGTATTTACAATACCGGGCGATGTGAGTGTTATTTTGTCGTTAGTGCTCGGGTGATGTGAGATTTGAAGTGTGTTTAGTTGCCGGATGATGAAAGTATGGTTTGTCGTCTAGTGACTGGATGATGTAGAGTATCTCTTCGCCGGAAGATGAAAAATGTTATTTTTTCATCTAGTGACCGGTGGAGGAAGTATAATTATTCACCGGATGATGTAGACGATGTTTGTCGTTTAGCGGCCGAGTGTGATTTTAATAAGTCATGTGCGATGCACGTGCTCACCGGATGATGTTTCTTATCTAGTGAGATTTTAAAGAGTCACGTGTTTGACTCGTGTTCACCGGTGGATGTCCACTACTGGGCGATGTATAATTGAACATGTGAAACCCACGTGCCCACCGGAAGATATCTTCTATTAGGCGACGATAAGTGAGTCACGTAGAGTACACGTGACAAATCGGATGGGGCACACCCTGCCAGCCAATGCATGCAAATCCATGCAAACTCGAGTAGAATCATGTTAAGTGATTTGAGGGCATTCCTTCCCTATCCGATTATATTTTGGAACTGACGATCGAGCTTAATCGACTGATCCTGTCGATGAATGAGTTATTAGAAACATGAAGGAGTCAATTTCAAGTTCTAAGTTTTAAAAAAAAAAAGAGAGAAATACTAATAATGAACAGGGTGTAGAAATTAAGAAGTAAATGATCACGATTGTCATGTTTACGTGACGATCCCATCGGGGTCGTTACAATTATGGTATCAGAGCAAAACCGGGTTCTAAAACCGATTCTGCAGACTGCCTTCCAGCACTGACTGTCACATGAGCACACTTCAGTAACTGTAAGTATTTATGATTCCAGTATATGTCATTAAGTTAAGATATATCTGTAATGATTTGTCTAGGAATCCCAAAATGGTTAGAGGTCAGCAGAGAGAGACCAATGAGGATAGCAATGCTATTGCTCAGTTGACTGAGCTAGTCATGCGCCAATCTCACCAGATAGAACGACTGATAACAGCTAGGGAGGAACAAGGCAACTCCAGTACTAATGCAACTCATGATCATGGGGGTAAGCGTTTCCACCGGCTTCGACCCCCGGTGTTTAATGGATATGTTTCAGATCCTATTCATGCTGAGGAGTGGATCCGAAAGATAGAAGACATGTTTAAGTATGCAAAGGTTGACAAAGGGGATAAGGTTACCTATGCTGTCTTCCATTTGGAGTTAAGCACAAGGCATTGGTGGGACTCGATCCAAAACACCGCTAATGCCGAAGCTATAACCTGGGAGATGTTCAAGACTGCTTTCTTTGACAAGTAATTCAACAGGACTGTTCGGGCCAACAAGAAAAAGGTTGACAAAGGGGATAAGGTTACCTATGCTATCTTCCATTTGGAGTTAAGCGCAAGGCATTGGTGGGACTCGATCCAAAACACCGCTAATGCCGAAGCTATAACCTGGGAGATGTTCAAGACTGCTTTCTTTGACAAGTACTTCAACAGGACTGTTCGGGCCAACAAGAAAAAGGAGTTCATGAATCTACGACAAACTGGCTCTGTGACGGATTACATATGCAAATTTGATGCCTTATCCCGGTTTGCTCCCCGTATGATTGAGGATGATGAGGACAAGATTTACCAATTTGTTCAAGGACTGAAGCCAAGTCTGTATATGAAAGTGAAGACTGCTGGGATACACAATGTGCCTTATGGTGAAGTGAAGGCTAAGGCCTTGGAGTTGAAAGAGGCAGAATTGAGAGCTTATGCACAGCGGGAAAAGCCGAGAAAACTCACAAAGGACACTCAGCCGCCACCACGTCAGAACAAAGGTTGGCAGCCGCAATAGAACAGGGGACCACAGCAACAACAACAAGGAATAAAGAGACCCCTCAACCAGAATGATGGCCAGGGAAAAGGAAAAAGACCTCTGTCACCCCTATGCCCCACTTTCCAGAAGAACCATCTTGGTGAGTGCAAGTTGCTTTCTGGCCGCTGTTTCAGGGGTGATAAGGCTGGACACCTAGTCAGAGACTGCTCCATACCGCCAGACCCGAACCGTGCAAGAGTAGTACCCAGAGTTTATGCCATGTTGGAAGATGAGGATACAGTGCCGCATACAGTCATAACAGGTGCCATTATCATCTGTGGTTTTGCTGCTTACACACTTATAGATACAGGAGCCACGCACTCATTTATATCAACATTGTTTGTGTGCAATCACAACTTAGAACTTTTGCCAGCTGAAAGGCTATATGATGTTATGTTACCATCAGGGAAATCTCTACATTCTGAACAGATTGTTAAAGGAGATGTTGTGTCCTTAGGAAGTAAGAAACTATATGCAGAACTGATTGTAATTGACATGAAAGGGTATGAGGTGATATTAGGAATGGATTGGTTATTTAGGCATTATGCCACAATAAGTTGTAGATCTGGAATGGTTGATTTTTGACCCCCAAATGGTGATCATTATTCCTTCCAAGCTATCCCTAAGATAAGTAAAATACCAATCATATCCTCACTAGAAATTTATCGGTTATTGAAAAACGGTTGTGAGAGTTACTTAGCTACCATAATGGATGTCCGGGTGAAGAATAAGATAGAGTTACAAGATATCCCCATAGTCAGAGAGTTTCCTGAGGCATTTTTGGATGACTTGCCAGGATTACCACCTGATAGAGAAATAGAGTTTGTAATTGATATATACCCCGAGGCATTACTTGTATCTAAGAACCCTTACCGTATGGCACCTGTTGAGTTAAAGGAGTTAAAAGCTCAACTACAGGAATTAGTAGACAAAGGGTTTATACGCCCTAGTAGTTCCCCTTGGGGTGCACCTGTCTTATTTGTCAAGAAGAAGGATGGTTCCCTTAGAATGTGCATAGACTACAGGGAACTAAATAAGTTGACAATTAAGAATAAGTACCCCTTACCTCGGATTGATGATTTGTTTGACCAATTGCAAGGAGCTAAGGTGTTTTCGAAAATAGATTTACGTTCGGGTTATTACCAACTGAAGGTTAAGGAAGGAGATATACCGAAGACAGCCTTCAGAACCCGTTATGGACACTATGAATTCCTGGTCATGTCATTTGGACTGACCAATGCACCTACGGCCTTTATGGACTTAATGAATCGTGTGTTTCGGGAGTATTTGGACAAATTTGTAATTGTGTTCATAGATGATATCCTGATATACTCACGGACAGAAGCTGACCATGCAGAACATTTAAGAGTGGTTTTGACAACATTGAAGGAGCACCAGCTTTATGCCAAATTGTCTAAGTGTGAATTTTGGTTGGACAAGGTCAATTTTCTTGGACATGTAGTTTCTGCTAATGGAATATCTGTGGACCCGATCAAAATTCAGGCAGTAGAGGATTGGCCACAACCAAGGAATGCCAGTGAAGTCCGCAGTTTCCTTGGATTGGCAGGCTATTACAAAAAGTTCATCAAAGGATTCTCTCTGATAGCTAAGCCCCTGAAGAATTTGACAAAGAAGGACAATAAATATTCTTGGACCAAAGCTTGTGAGAATAGCTTCCAGACATTGAAGGTGAAGTTAACAACAGCCCCGGTATTGGCCCTTCCAACCGAAGAAGGAAAGTTTAGCGTATATTGTGATGCATCTAAAGTTGGTTTGGGCTGTGTTTTGATGCAAGAGGGTAAAGTTGTTGCGTATGCCTCTAGGCAGTTAAAGAGTTATGAACAGAACTATCCCACCCATGATTTAGAATTAGCCGCTGTCGTTTTTGCCTTGAAGATATGGAGACACTACTTATATGGACAGCAGTGTGAGGTGTTTTCTGACCATAAAAGTCTGAAGTACCTCTTTACTCAAAAGGAATTGAACATGAGGCAGAGGCGTTGGTTGGAATTTGTTAAGGATTACGACTTTGAGATCAAGTATCACCCGGGTAAGGCTAACTCTGTAGCTGACGCATTGAGCAGGATGTCAGCAACTATGCAATCTGTCATGTCAACTATGTCTATACCTTTGAGGACAGAAGTTCAGAGGTTTGAGTTGGAGATAGTTCCAGAGTTATCAACCTTACTTGCCGATTTGACCATTCAACCGATGGTTTTTGAAAAGATCAAAGAAGCACAACAGAGGGACTCTGAGGAGAATAACAGTATGATGAACAAAGTGAAGGACACCACCTCCGAGTTTAGTCTTTTCAAGGATGGGATTCTGAAGTTTAGAAATAGATGGTATGTCCCTAATGATGAAGGATTACGTAAGCTAATCTTTGCTGAGGCGCATTCGTCTCCCTTTTCTGTGCATCCTAGAAGCACCAAGTTGTACCGAGACCTGAAGTTACTCTATTGGTGGCCAAACTTAAAGAGAGATATTGCTAAGTATGTAGAGTCATGTTTGGTTTGCCAACAGGTTAAAGCCGAGCACCAACGTCCAGGAGGTACCCTTCAACCTCTGCCTATCCCCGAGTGGAAGTGGGAACACGTGGCAATGGATTTCGTTATAGGATTACCTAAGACAACTAAAGGACATGATAGTGTTTGGATTGTGATTGATAGACTGACGAAATCGGCCCATTTCTTACCCGTAAAGACAACTTACACAATGGACCAGTTTGCTGATCTCTATGTGCAAGAAATCATTAAATTACATGGAATCCTCGTATCTATTGTCTCTGATCGTGATCCCAGATTTACCTCTCGATTTTGGAGAAGTTTGCATGGTACATTAGGTACAAGGTTATCCTTCAGCACTGCTTTTCACCCACAGACAGATGGCCAATCAGAGAGGACTATTCAGATACTTGAGGATATGTTGAGAGCATGTGCGTTGGACTTTCAGACGACTTGGAGCAGACATCTACCCTTGGTTGAGTTTTCTTACAACAATAGTTACTAGTCCACCATAGGTATGGCACCTTATGAGGCGTTGTATGGTAGGAAATGTAGATCACCTCTGTATTGGGATGAGGTTGGTGAAGCAAAACTTCTTGGACCCGATATTCTACAGCAGATGTCGGATAAGATTTCTGTTATCAGGAAAAGGATGATGACGGCGCAAAGTCGACAGAAGAGTTATGCTGATCGAAGAAGGAGGGATCTTGAGTTTGCAGTCGGTGATGAGGTGTTCTTAAAGATTTCACCATTTAAAGGAGTCCTAAGATTTGGCAAGAAAGGAAAACTCACTCCACGGTTTATTGGACCCTTCCCTGTCTTGGCTAGAATTGGTGGTACAGCTTACAGACTGCAATTGCCCCCATCATTGGATAAAGTTCATAATGTCTTCCATGTGTCAATGCTAAGGAAATGCATACGAGATCCGACACAAGTTATTCAACCAACAGGCATTGAGTTGGAGCCGACGCTGGCATATGAAGAGAAACCAGTACAAATATTGGATTATGCAGTTAAGACTCTGAGGAATAAAGAAATTCCATTGGTGAAAGTTTTATGGACAAACCACGGTATTGAAGAAGCCACATGGGAGCGACAGCAAGACATGCTAGACAAACATCCGAAGTTATTTGTTTGAGCAATTTTTGAGGATGAAAATTTTGTTTAAGGAGGGGTGGAGGTAACACCCGAGATACGACTAGGTAATTTTCCTAACTATATTAACGGTCATGAATATTTAATCTTCGCGGTTTAGAATTTTATGACAAGTTTAATTATTTACATGTGGGTTTTAAACTAGGTTGAGTGGCAATATTGTAATATTGGAAGTTGAGATCAGTATATAAAGAAGAAGGAAAAGTTTTAAATTTCACTCAAGCCACTGTAGCCGACACACTCCCTTCCACGATTTCTTCACTCTCCAGAGCTCTCTCTCAGCCGGCGACTTCTTCACCAACGAACGATTTCTCCAGTATTCACTCCGAAAACCCACGTTCGAGGTAAGGTTCAGACAATGTAGTTGTTGAGTAGTTATTTAGAGTCATGTTTTCAGCTAGAAACCTGAAGTCCAGATTCTGTATTGACAGAGTAATAATAGGAACATTGTTAATCTTAGTTTGATAATAGTATTACCGATTCGAATCTGAACTTTGACAACCGACTGTAAGTAGCTGCTAGGTTGAATCTAATTGTCCGGAGTTTCGGAGCTTAAACCGCGCACACAAGGTGCTTGGCGGAAAGGACTAAGAAATACAGATTTTAGGATGACATTTAGTTAGGACCTTACTAGTTTTGAGTTTTAAGTTATTTAGGATTTTATTCTAACTACGAATATGAAATGTCATAGGCGAGGAAAGCTCAAGTGAAGGTGCTGCTCAGCTAAGGAATCCAGGTAAGTGGATGTATTAGGATTTTTGGCCACTAGGGCCCTACACCACAAGGATACTAGGAAAAATTGTTGAAATGTTTATCTGATGATTATGACTAGTAGTTTGCCATGATATGAAGTAATTGGGTAGGAAGATGTTAAGTTACATGGTGTTTTTACTCGTTCATACTGTATGACATTCCTCTGTGAAAATTCGTGTCCATGCATTATGTGCTCGTTTATGATTAAGTTAAGAACATGAAAAGAAAAACAAATGTAAGCATGATTAAGCGCGGAACGGGGGAAATGACTATGATATGTTCACAAGGCTTAAGTATGGCTCGCGAATTCTCCACTGGTGGAGGCCGAGTTGATGATAAGTATGGCTCCGAGTTGATGATAAGTATGGCTCGCGAATTCTCCCACTGGTGGAGGCCGAGTTGATGATAAGTATGGCTCGCGAATTCTTCCACTGGTGGAGGCCGAGTTGATGATAAGTATGGCTCGCGAATTCTTCCACTGGTGGAGGCCGAGTTGATGATAAGTATGGCTCGCGAATTCTTCCACTGGTGGAGGCCGAGTTGATGATAAGTATGGCTCGCGAATTCTTCCACTGGTGGAGGCCGAGTTGATGATAAGTATGGCTCGCGAATTCTTCCACTGGTGGAGGCCGAGTTGATGATAAGTATGGCTCGCGAATTCTTCCACTGGTGGAGGCCGAGTTGATGATAAGTATGGCTCGCGAATTCTTCCACTGGTGGAGGCCGAGTTGATGATAAGTATGGCTCGCGAATTCTTCCACTGGTGGAGGCCGAGTTGATGATAAGTATGGCTCGCGAATTCTTCCACTGGTGGAGGCCGAGTTGATGATAAGTATGGCTCGCGAATTCTTCCACTGGTGGAGGCCGAGTTGATGATAAGTATGGCTCGCGAATTCTTCCACTGGTGGAGGCCGAGTTGATGATAAGTATGGCTCGCGAATTCTTCCACTGGTGGAGGCCGAGTTGATGATAAGTATGGCTCGCGAATTCTTCCACTGGTGGAGGCCGAGTTGATGATAAGTATGGCTCGTGAATTCTTCCACTGGTGGAGGCCGAGTTGATGATAAGTATGGCTCGCGAATTCTTCCACTGGTGGAGGCCGAGTTGATGATAAGTATGGCTCGTGAATTCTTCCACTGGTGGAGGCCGAGTTGATGATAAGTATGGCTCGCGAATTCTTCCACTGGTGGAGGCCGAGTTGATGATAAGTATGGCTCGCGAATTCTCCCACTGGTGGAGGCCGAGTTGATGATAAGTATGGCTCGCGAATTCTTCCACTGGTGGAGGCCGAGTTGATGATAAGTATGGCTCGCGAATTCTTCCACTGGTGGAGGCCGAGTTGATGATGCCGAGCCAGTCGTTACTATGATTGCCCGATTGGCAATGATCATGTGCCCTGCCTTTCTCCCTCTTTTCCTCGCTTAATACATGCTATGTAAATGATGAAAATGAGCATGAATGAAGAAAGATTTACGAACTTATGTTTCTTTTATTTGTACACTCATGTATGTCTGTCAGCATGCATTCCTTACTAAGCATTAGGCTTATAGTTAAACCTTATGTTGTAGGCGAAGAGACTACAGGTGAAGATACTAATTTCAAAGAGGATATTTAAAGCTGGTTGCTGGAGGGTGCTCAATGTGACAGTGCGGGACTGGAGAGGCGATTATGACCCCTGGTTATTTCTTCCTTATGTCAGTAAGAATACAAGAACTGGAATTATGTAGGATAGTGTTAATATTGTCTGAGTTAACTTCTGAGTCTGGAATTAATTTTAAGGGTTATCGAACGGTCTGTTTTGCTTAAGTCTTCCGCTACGTGTATTCTGAACGAGTCCCTGATTTTCTATACGTATGAATGTTAAGTCATTGAAATTTGAAGTCTGTGAAGATTATGTCTATCGGATGATGTCGAGTGTTTTAGTCATCCGGTGATGTCGAGTGTTTTAGTCATCCGGTGATGTCGAGTGTTTTGCTCGCCGGATGATAAGGGTTAAGTCGTTTGTCGTATAGTTACCGGATGATGCAGGTATTTACAATACCGGGCGATGTGAGTGTTATTTTGTCGTTAGTGCTCGGGTGATGTGAGAGTTGAAGTGTGTTTAGTTGCCGGATGATGAAAGTATGGTTTGTCGTCTAATGACTGGATGATGTAGAGTATCTCTTCGCCGGAAGATGAAAAATGTTATTTTGTCATCTAGTGACCGGTGGAGGAAGTACAATTATTCACCGGATGATGTAGACGATGTTTGTCGTTTAGCGGCCGAGTGTGATTTTAATAAGTCATGTGCGATGCACGTGCTCACCGGATGATGTTTCTTATCTAGTGAGATTTTAAAGAGTCACGTGTTTGACTCGTGTTCACCGGTTGATGTCCACTACTGGGCGATGTATAATTGAACATGTGAAACCCACGTGCCCACTGGAAGATATCTTCTATTAGGCGACGATAAGTGAGTCACGTAGAGTACACGTGACAAATCGGATGGGGCACACCCTGCCAGCCGATGCATGCAAATCCATGCAAACTCGAGTAGAATCATGTTAAGTGATTTGAGGGCATTTCTTCCCTATCCGATTATATTTTGGAACTGACGATCGAGCTTAATCGACTGATCCTGTCGATGAATGAGTTATTAGAAACATGAAGGAGTCAAGTTCAAGTTCTAAGTTTTTTTTTTAAAAAAAGAGAGAAATACTAATAATGAACAGGGTGTAGAAATTAAGAAGTAAATGATCACGATTGTCATGTTTACGTGGCTATCCTATCAGGGTCGTTACAGAGACTCCGAAGAGGATGTTTAAAGAAATTACAGCTCAGTTTAACCGAGGTGGATTGTCTTCTCAGCAACAGGGAACCAAAAGGCCGGGAGGAAATATAGATGATCAGAGAGGTGGCAACAAGCCGCAGCAACAGCAGAAGAAAGGGTTTCGACAGTATCCTAAGTACTTGAAGTCCCATCCTGGAGAGTGTGGGCAATATGATGGTAAATGTTACAATTGTCTTGAAGCTGGTCATCTTTCTCGTGATTGTCCAAAGTTGAGGATTGCCCGATGTTTCAAATGCAACCAGCCTAGTTATGTAGCTACGGATTGCCCTACAGCGAAGAAAGGTGCAATGAAAGCTACACCCAGAATCTTTGTCGTGATCGAGCCTGAGGGAGAGGATCGTGCTGCAGTAATCTCAAGTACTGTGTTTGTTAATTCAGTGCTAGCATTTACGTTGATAGACTCAGGTGCATCGCGTTCATTCATAGCAATAGCTTTTGTGGTGAAAGTCCAGATAGAAGTGAATCCGACTGGATGTTTTTATGATGTGAAACTACCTTCCGGTGAGTGTCTACATTCAGATCAGATGGTATTCAATAGTTTGATATCTGTTGGAAGAAAGACATTGCCTGCTGATTTGATTGTGATGGGGATAACCGGGTATGACGTGATACTCGGGATGGACTGGTTATTCCGACACCATGCTACTAGTGACTGCCGAGCAGGAACAGTTAATTTTCATCCTCCGGACGGTGAGAAGCTTACACTACAGTCTTTGAGGCACGTACAGAAGCTCTCAGTGATGGATGCTCGGGGATCTGCTATGGGTGAGTTTGTCTGTTTTCTTGCAGCTATAGTAGATTCTCAGTCTTTGGTAGAAGTTAAACCTAAGGATGTCTTAGTTTTTCGTGAGTTTCCCGAGGTGTTCCTAGATGATTTGCCTGGTCTACCAAAAGTTAAACCTCAGGATGTCTTAGTGGTTCGTGAGTTTCTCGAGGTGTTCCTGGATGATTTACTTGGTCTACCTCCGAACTGGGAAATCGAGTTTGCAATTGACACATATCCTGGAGCTAAGGCTGTGTCAAAGAACCCTTACAAGTTAGCTCCTCCTGAATTGAAAGAACTGAATAAGCAAGTGGAGGAATTGGTGGACAAGGGCTTTATACGCCCTAGTTTCTTGTCCTGGGGAGCGCTCGTGTTTTTTGTGAAAAAAGAAGGACGGGTCGCTTCGAATGTGCATTGATTACCGGGAGCTGAACAAGCTAACGGTGAAAAACAAGTATCTGTTGCCAATGATTGATGATTTGTTCGATCAGCTTCAAGGAGCCTGGATATTTTCTAAGATTGATTTGAGAGATTGGGGTATTATCAGTTGAAGGTTAAGTCGCAGGATATCCCTAAGATAGCTTTCCAGACGCGGTATGGACATTATGAGTTCTTGGTTATGTCGTTAAGATTGATGAATGCTCCAGTTGCGTTCATGAAACTGATGAATCGAGTGTTCCGAGAGTATCTCGATAAATTCTTGATTGTGTTTATTGACGATATTCTTGTTTATTCCCGTGATGAGGTGGAGCATAAGGAACATTTAAGGATTGTTTTGGAAACTTTGAAGCGGCATCAGTTATATGCCAAGTTTTCAAAATGTGAATTTTGGTTGACTATAGTGCATTTTCTCAGTCATGTTATTTCCAATGGAGGGCTATCAGTGGATCCAGCCAAGATTTAGTCGATTCAAGAATGGCCTCAACCGAGAAATGTCAGTAAGATTTGAAGTTTTTTGGAGTTGGCTGGCTATTATAGGAAATTTATTGAAGGATTTTCGAAAATAGCAACACCTCTTACTCAGTTGACCAGAAAAGATGTACAGTACGAATGGTCAGAAGAGTGTGAGCTGATTTTTCAAATGTTGAAGCAGAAGTTGACGACAGCTCCTGTGTTGACGTTGCCTGTAGCTGAGGAGAAGTTCTGTATTTACTGTGATGCCTCTCGGATTAGGTTGGGATGTGTTCTTATGCAGAATGATAAGGTAATAGCGTATGCTTCTAGGCTGGTTAAGTCCTATGAGAAGAATTATCCAACCCATGATTTGGAGTTAGCTGCTGTGGTGTTTGCTTTGAAGATCTGGAGGTATTATTTGTATGGTCAGCAGTGTGAGGTATATTCAGATCATAAAAGTCTGAAGTATATCTTCACTCAAAAAAAGTTGAATATGAGGCAACGGAGGTGGCTAGAGTTCGTGAAGGACTATGTTCTGGAGATCAAATACCACCCCGGTAAGACCAATGTGGTGGCGGATGCCTTAAGCCGTGTATCGATTTCAATTTCAGCTTTGGAGGATGGTATGTCTGTGGCATTGAGATCTGAGGTTCAGAGGTTTGATTTGGAGTTGGTTTCAAATTTGACAGCTGTGCTCTCAGATTTATCTTTGAGGCCTACAATTTTGGAAAAGATTCGTGAAGCTCAGCAAGAAGATTCAGAGTGCAACAAATTTAAGCTGAGTATGGTGTTTGATGATCGGACAGAGTTCAGTTACTCGGATGATGGTATTCTGAAGTTCCGTAATAGATGTTATGTTCCAAGCAATGAGCAGCTTTGGAAAGAGATCTTAGGTGAAGCTCATTCTTCGAGGATTTCTGTGCATCCTGACAGTACTAAAATGTACTGAGATCTCGAACTTCATTATTGGTGGCCGAGCATGAAGAAGTCGGTGGCAAAATTTGTAGAGACATGCTTGGTCTATCAGTAGGTGAAAGCAGAACATCAGAGACCTGCTGGGAAGTTGCAGCCTTTGCCGGTTCCTTAATGGAAGTGGGACAAGATTTCAATTGATTTCGTTGTCGTCCTGCCTAGGACGACGAGAGGATTTGACGGTATATGGGTGATTATAGATCGTTTAACCAAATCAACCCATTTTCTACCGATAAAGATGACGTATAGCATGGATCAAATTTGTTGAACCCCATAAACGTGTCTTGAGAAGCAGTGCCTGAAGTGGATCCCCAGTGAGGACAAGTGCGATTATTGTGCTCCTTCTACCCACATATACTGCACATCATCTTCGATTTCCACCAACTTATTGTCAAACTCGACGGCTCGTCGCATCTCACATTCTTGTTGTCTTCGGCCTACTAGGTTGGCGATATCTTCTCGGCAGGATGAGTTCCTTCATATCTAGCACTACCGGCCACATTTGGTTGACGCTCACGGTGTATAAACTGTGAGTACATCTGTAGGTAAGTCATCCAATGTTAGCATAGATGCACATAATTTTCTGGTGCCACTCTCATGAAACAGATGCATGGAATGGCATGGACACACGAGATTCCAATATGCTTCCATCTGGTGTAGTTGCACACATTCGTACTCATGTCAACCACGTATTGTTCGTAGCCGTTGCTGACCTCAAATTGTTCACCTCCCCCACGCACAGTACTCCAATTCTGAGCTACAACATCTAGATTATCAAGCTTATTTTTTTATCTTGGGACACAGGAAGCCTGTTGCTTGGATTAGCTTCTCAAATTTCTTCACAATGCGAGTCATCATGCGCTTTCGGATCAGCTTGAACATAGTCAGGATCGGCTTGTCCCTCGCAAGCTGTAGAAGTGCATTGAATGACTAGCTTAAATTATTCAAGCCCATTTTGCTCTTGGAGACCGAAGAGAAGGCATGAGTAGTCCAATATTTAGGCTCTTCTGCTCGAAGCCATGCGTGGGCATCCGAGCTAAGCTGAAATAATTTGCTCATTTCGTTGTTGAAATGATACTCTGTTGGTGCCCTAGCCGCACCCCACATTGCATCTCTGTACGCTCTGCCCCAAAACAGGGCTTGATCTTTAAATTCCTTTTCCACAACATTCAACAAACCCTAAAATTTGAAAGAAAAACATAAATGTATAGAAATTTAAGAATATCAATTAGATATGTATTATACCTTTTGTCGATCCGAAATAAATGTCCACCGACCTCCCTCACCAAGAATCAGGTCTCGCTTCAAGTGTTACAAAAACCACGTCCATGTGGCCTCAGACTCTCTTTCGACGTTGGAAACCACAACGTGATATATTCCATCGTTGCCATCAATACTGACGGCTGTGAGTAATTGTTCGGGCCACGGGCTCTTCAGATGGCAATTGTCCAAACAGATATTAGGGCGACTGTGCTGCAGCAAACCTGCCTTGCACGCAGCCATGCACATATACATTCTTTGATATGCCCACGAATCAGAGTGCACATCGTAAGCCTGTATGTACAATGAACTAACTGGATTTGATCAATATATTTAAGTTGTGTACGACCAGACTTGCTTGTACTGTTCGTCGCCACTGCCTTCGTTACGTGTTCGAGCTATGCTTCTTGCTCTTTTGGCAATACTAGGCGTAATGTTGACAGCGAAATCTTTCCTGACTATCTCTGTCACGACCCAAGCTCAATGGGTCGCAACAACATGATCATGAACCTAAATCTCATTCTGGACTCATTAAATTTTTTTCTTTAAACAGTACTATAAAATAAATATACTAAAATAAACAAAGATCGTGCCACATAACTCATTTAAAACTATTTAAAATTAAACCTAACGCGTTACAAGAAAGAGGAGAAGAAATAGAAACTGAATGGTCCAAGTCTTAAAAGCCGAAACAAATCACTAGGGGCCGATCAACATCGACCGAATCCATCTGCCGAACACATCGACCGATTTCGTAGTCCAGACTACGTTGTCCAGACCACGTCGTCCAGACCACGTCGTCCAGACTACATCGACCAAACTACGTTGTCCAGACTACGTCATCCAGACCACGTCATCCAGACCACGTCCTCTAGTCTACATCGACCAAACTACATTGACCAAACTACGTCGACCAGACCACATCTTCCAGACCACGTCATCCAGTCTACATTGTCAAGACTACATCATCCAAACTACGTCGTCCAGACCACGTCGTCCATTTCATTAGTCTATTAACTTCAACTCTCTGTTTTTCCTCTCTCCATAGACATTACTAGACCGATCGATCGCCACTTCTTCCGATCGATCGGCTAACTCTCTATCTCCTATAGACTTAAATTTTATTTCTAGAATTATCATACATTTAAGCATCATTCACCTCGACATGAACTCGCAGTGGAAAACTTAAAAGAGAAGGAAAATTCTTTAATCTTAAACCTTCTTAAAGCTTAAACATGTACTAAATAAGTCAAATACTTGTTAACATATATAAATTATTTTCTACTTATACTTCTTTATCAATATCATATACCATAACTAACTAGGAGCACCATCCACGGGTCAAATTGCCGCACAACTACAAATCCCGCCTTGAGCACCATCCAGCAACCAGACTTAAACATCCTCATTTGGTTTAAGGTCCTCACCTTCCAACTTGTCACTTACATCATAAGATTTAAACTATAAGCCTAATGCTTAGTAAGGAGTGCAACATAAACATAAATGCTCATGAATGCATACTTAATAAAATCAAGTTCACATTCTTTATTCAAATCATGTGAGTTATGTTCATGTTCGTGTTCTTGATCATATCATGGGAATCATGTTCTTGTTCATCATTCACATAACATGGATTAAGGAGGGGATCGTGCTGGAGGGTAGGCAGAGTGCGTGTACATGGTCCTCACGGACAGTAATCTTGGTCCATGGACAGTGACATGGCCAGACCACTCTAACCCTCACTTAATCATTACATACAATTCATAATCTTAGTCTCTTCTTTTCAATTCTTTACATAAATCATACATGTAAAACATTTTCGTGCATCAGTGGAGGAAACATGATGCATGTACATGAATTAGTAAGAGAACATTACTCTACAGGAAGCAAACCATCATCGTATAACATGTCATGAAACCATACTTATCACAGCATAACACTCAACGGATCTCAGACATCAAACAAATCACCAAAACCATAATCCTAGTATCCTTGTGGTGTAAGACCCTAATGGCCGGGTCCCTAACACACTCACTTACCTGGACTCCTTAGCAAGCCATGCCTTCACTCGTAGTCTTTTCCACCTAAAACATTTCATGTATCAATGTTAAATACGTCCCAAACAATCTAAACTCAAAGCTAGTAGAATCCTAACTAAGGAAGTCATCCTAGAATCTAGCTTAAATCTCTAAGTCATTTAGTCGAGCACCTTGTATGCGTAGCTTAATCTCCAATAACATTAATGGCGTTTGTGCGCTAAAATTACCATATTCATACCAATGTCAAATTCTCAAACGTAACATCAACAACATCTAGAATCCTATCACCAATGCCATAAATCAGAAACTCAAAGATACTATCATTATTATAATATCGTCCGATTCTCAATCTTCAAACATCAACCAATAATCATCCTTAAATTGAAGATTTAATGAGTGAATCACCTAAACCTTACCTAGAGCTTTAGATTTCGAAAAGAGTGGAGGAAGAGCTAATCAATGGTGGAGAAAATCGGTGTATGCTACCGGGGAGAAGGTTTTGGAGAAAATCGTCTGGAGAGGAAAAGTCGGCTACAGGATCGGGTGGGAGGTTTAAGTGAGGTTTTAGAATTTCCATTTTCTATATATATCAATTAAAATCAACTTTATTTACAATCTTGCCACTAAACCTACTTTTCACTCAAACCAGTAATATCCATAAATTTAGATTCTCGTAATTTTTTTATTCCTTCAATCATACAAAAAGAAGTCTTCAGAATAAATACCTGACCGAAGTGCTGGTTGTTACATCCTACTCTCCTTAAACAAAATTTTTGTCCTCAAAAATTGCTTAAACGAAAAGCTCAGGATACTTATCCATCATATCCTGTCGTGGTTCCCATGTAGCTTCCTCGATATTATGATTCCTCCACAACACCTTCACCAATGGAACCTCTTTGTTCCGTAACATCTTTACTGAAGAATCGAGAATTCGCACTGGTTTCTCTTCATATTTTAAGGTTGGTTGAATCTTAATGTCCATTGGCTCCAAAACATGTGTCAGATCACGTATGTATTTCCTCAACTTTAATACGTGGAAGACATTGTGGACTCCATCCATAGATGAAGGCAGTAGCAACCTGTATGCTGTATTTCCAATCCTTGCCAAAATAGGAAATGGCCCAGCGAACCGTGGATTGAGCTTCCCTCTCTTTCCAAACCTCATTACTCCTCTAAACGGAGAGATCTTAAGGAAAATTTCATCTCCGATAGTGAACTCCAAATCTCTTATCCTTCGGTCCGCGTAACTCTTTTATCGGCTTTGAGCGGTTACCATCCTTTTTCTAATAATAGCAATCTTCTCAGACATCAGTTATATAGTCTCAGGGCCTAATAGTTTTACTTCACCAACTTTGTCCCAGTATAAAGGTGATCAACATTTTCTGCCATAAAGCGCCTCATAAGGAGCCATACCAATAGTGGCTTGGTAACTATTATTGTAAGAAAACTCAACCAAAGGCAGGTAACGGCTTCATGATGCCTGAAATTCCAGCACTCATGCTCTCAACATATCCTCGAGTATCTGAATTGTCCGTTCAGATTGTCCATCAGTTTGATGGTGAAATGCAGTGCTGAAGGTTAACTTCGTACCCATCGAGCCTTGTAGACTTTTCCAAAACCTTGAGGTAAATCTTGGATCTCGATCTAAAACAATCATCACACGAATCCCATGCAATCTAATGATCTCTTGTACATACAAATCAGCAAACTGGTCCATCGTATAAGTCATCATTACCGGTAGGAAGTGAGCTGATTTCATCAATCTATCAATTATAACCCAAATGCTATCGTGGCCTTTGGTAGTTTTCGGCAAACTCACCACAAAATCCATGGCGATATTTTCCTATTTCTATTCGGGAATCGGTAAGGGATGAAGAGTGCCTCCTGGCCATTGATGTTCTGCCTTTACTTGTTCGCACACCATGCATGACTCCACGTACTTAGCTACATCACTTTTCAGATTCGGCCACCAATAGTGTAGCTTCAAGTCTCGGTACATCTTTGTATTGGCTGGGTGTACTGAGAAAGAAGACGAGTGTTCCTCGGTTAAGATTAACTTTTGTAACTCCTCATCAATAGGGACGTACCAACGATCTCTAAATTTTAAAATTCCAAACTCCGAATAATTGAACTCAGAAGAAGAGTCCGTCAATTTGCTCACAATATCGTCCTTCTCTTTCGAATCCTTCATTTGAGCCTCTTTGATTCTATCTATTATAGTTGACCGAATGGTTAAATCTAAGAGTAAGGCTGACAGCTCAGGAACTATTTCCAATTCAAACTTCTGAACTTCAGTCTTCAAGGGTACTGACATAGCTGATATTGCGGGCCGCATCGTCGATGACATCCTGCTTAATGCATCGACTACAGCATTGGCCTTACCCAGGTCGTACTTAATTTCAAAATCATAATCCTTAACAAATTTCAGCCAACGTCTTTGCCTCATGTTTAATTTCTTTTGAGTAAAGAGATATTTCAAACTTTTATGGTCCGAAAATACATCGCACTGCTGACTGTATAGGTAGTGCCTCCAAATCTCCAGTGTAAAAACTACGGCAGCTAACTCCAAATCGTGAGTTGGGTAATTCTGTTCATGACCTTTCAGTTGCCTGGAAGCATACGCTACAATCTTGCCCTCTTGCATTAACACACACCCCAATCCAATCTTAGATGCGTCACAATAAACACTAAATTTTCCTCCTTCCATTGGAAGTACCAATAGAGGTGCTGTTGTTAACTTTTGCTTCAGCGTCTGGAAGCTCTTCTCACAAGCTTCTGTCTACAAGTACTTGATGTCTTTCTTTGTTAAAACCGTTAGAGACTTGGCTATCATTGAAAATCCCTTAATGAACTTCCTGTAATAGCCTGCCAATCCAAGGAAACTACGAACTTCACTGGCATTCCTCGGTTGTGGCCAATCTTTCACCGCTTGTATTTTAACTGGATCAACAGAAATGCCTTCAGCAGAGATGACGTGACCCAGAAAGGTAACTCTATCTAGCCAGAATTCGCACTTAGAGAATTTGGCATATAACTACTGCTGTCTTAGAGTTTCCAGAATGATCTTCAAGTGTTCCGTGTGTTCGTCTTTAGTCCGTGAATAGATCAGAATATCGCCTATAAATACAATCACAAACTTGTCCAAATAATCCCGAAACACTCGGTTCATCAAGTCCATGAAGGCTGCGGGTGCGTTTGTCAATCCAAACGACATCACAAGAAATTCGTAATGTCCATATCGGGTTCTGAACACTGTCTTAGGTACATCCTCAGCCTTGACTTTTAATTGGTAATAGCCCAAGGAGAAGTCAATTTTTGAAAACACCTTAGCTCCTTGAAGTTGGTCAAACAGATCATCAATTCGGGGTAATGGGTATTTATTCTTAGTTGTCCACTTGTTCAATTCTCTATAATCTATACACATTCTAAGAGATCTGTCTTTCTTCTTAACAAATAGGACAGGTGCACCCCAGGGTGAACAACTAGAGCGTATGAAGCCCTTGTCTACCAGCTCCTGTAACTGATTTTTTAGTTCCTTTAATTCAACCGGTGTCATACGATATGGATTCTTAGACACTGGGAGGCTCCGGGATAAGTGTCGATTACAAACTCGATTTCTCTATCAGGCGGTAACTCCAGCAGGTCATCCAAGAATACCTTGGGAAAATCTCGAACTAAGAGAACATCTTGGAGTTTCTGAAACGACCCTTAAACCTAACCCTTTATTTTCCCATATAAATTTTTTTTTTATTCACTTAACGCGTATAAACTGTAAACCTGACTTTTGTGCGGAAATAACACTTTAAAAATCGAAATTGAAATTGTTAACATCATTGGAAATTTTCTTTGAAAACTATCTAAAATAAACTTAAAAACATTAACTAAACCTTTAATTATTTAAAAGAAAACAATAAAATATAAATTCTATTTCTTTTTTTTTTTTTATAAAGAGGTATGTTCTGCCATCTTTGGCAGAACACTCATAGGGAGCAATCGCCAATAGGCAATTGGTATATCACCCAGCGATCGCCAAGCAATAGGTGGCGATTATTCGCCACCTTCTCTGGATTTCTCCAGAGAATGGTGAACTCCCTTGGCGAATAATCCCTACCTTCAGGCGATTATTCACCAACGCCTCTGGATTTTTAATCCCAGAGGCTGCTTCTCCTTCCTCATTTCACGCCCTGCACACACATAACACAAACTCTCTACCTTTCACTTTCTCATTCCTTCTTCACACCTCATTTCATTTCACAAAACATACTTCCATACAACAACCCAATCTCTTGCATACATTACACGCGCTATTAAAGACCAAATCATCGACTAAAAACACAATTGAATATAACCAATTTCATAAAAACGAACCCCGTGGTTCCGTTTAAAAGTTTAACATATCCTCATGTTTTTAAAATCTGTAAAACATTACAAAATACGTTTAATCACCCAAAAACACTTTCTATTAACTATCCAGTTTCCAACATCCTATAATGTTCTAACAATTTCTATCCAAAATAACCAAAAATACCTATGAATGTCCCCACGGG
The DNA here is from genome assembly GCA_022432975.1 of Begonia masoniana. NCBI lineage: Eukaryota > Viridiplantae > Streptophyta > Magnoliopsida > Cucurbitales > Begoniaceae > Begonia > Begonia masoniana. Next base: position 31,815,640 of record CM039509.1, read on the forward strand.
TCAAAATCACGCTCCGACTGCCAGCGCACTCCCACGGGTCATCCTCCTTCAACGTGCTTATACTTCAGGCAGAGGAACGTCTTCCTCACCTGTCTCAAAGTCACCTACACCATAGAATTAAACATGTGAGCTAGAGGCTCAGTAAATCTAAGTGAATGTAATGTATGCTATGCTATGCTCTTTCAAACCATGCATTCTTTTCATTTCTTTTCTTTGGGTTTCTATGGGTCACCCGGGGCTTCACTCTCGTTAGATAGGAGCGGCACATCCTGCGATTGGATAGCCCCTCGGATCTAACCGGGGGGAAAGCATGCTTCCACCGACACCCATGCCTGAACCACCGCCAGCGGCGTGACTATCTTTGCAATCATTTACGTACTTTGTTTACCTTTTTTCATGTAAAAGTGCTTTGAAATTCATTTTGCATGCGTGCTTAGAAAACAATGCATGGACATGCTCAATGCATTAACGATAACAAAACAATGAAAATAAAGCATTAAAAATCAACAAATACTAACATTTTATAACTTAAATAAACCTAACTACCCGTCCTAATCACCCCAACACATATCTCCAATCTCCTCAATCGACTCAATTCATACGGTGTAGGCCAAGACGGCCAAACAAGTCACAGAGACTTACCTCGCGTCCGTTGTATACCGAGCTTCGTCCACAAATGCTTGTTCACCTATAACATTTCACAATATACGACGTTAAACCGAGTCTAAAATCACCAAACTCAAAAATCATTAACTCCTAACTAAGTAAAACTCCCTAAAACTCTAAAACATCTTATTAAGGCATTTCATCGAGCATTAAATGCTCGCTAATTATCTTAACACCCATCAATGGGGTTTTTAATTTCTCCAACCTCCAAAACCTCAATAACTTTCACTTAATTCCAACAACTTCAATCAATAACCATAAATACGCTTCTCATAGCCATAAACACGGTTATCCTATGGATTTCAAACTCCATTTTACATTTTTATCGGAAAACCCTAATTGTTTCAAACCCTAGAAATCGAAATCCACATTCCAAAAGCGTAGATTAGTACCTAGAGTCGAGGAAGGAGAAGGAAACGTGAAATGATCGTTGTGATCGGAGAGAGCTCTGTTGTTGGAAAGGAGAGAGCCGCGTGAGGAGAGGGAAGTCGTCGCGCGAAGGAGAGGGAGAGAAGAAAGTTGCGTTGAAGTGTTGGAGAAAAGTGATTTTTGCCTATTTTATAACTTTGGCTTGGTAAATGACTAAATTGTCCTTTCATTTGTTTTCAATTTCTTCCTCCAATTGTCTCGTTATTCAACTAACAATTCGATTTTCCAAAATTCTCATATTTCACCATAAATTCCAATTTATTAATACGGCTTCGTTAATACTTTCCGTTCGTAAAACGGACTTAACTTGATGTACTTACAAAAACGCCGATAATATTGGAATAATATTAAATACCGTAAAGCCGGGTGTTTCATTCCACCCACCTTATTTAAATTTTGTCCTCAAAATTTGGTTATACAAATAATTCGGGATATTTCAACATCATATCTTGTTGTCTCTCCCAAGTAGCCTCCTCTATGTCATGGTTCCTCCACAAAACCTTTACCAGAGGAATCTCCTTATTTCGCAGCACCTTGATAGAAGACTCTTGGATTCGTACTGGACTTTCCTCGTAGGTCAGTGTTGGTTGTACTTCAATCTCCCTTGTTTCAACGACGTGTGATGGATCGCGTATACACTTTCTGAGCATAGACACGTGGAACACATCGTGAATACCCTCCATCGATGCTGGAAGCTGCAATCTATACGCCATAGTTCCGACCCTCTTCAGGATAGGAAAGGGCCCTACAAAACGTGGGTTCAATTTGCCTCGCCTTCCAAATCGCATAACGCCTTTGAACGGAGAAATCTTTAAATACACCTCATCACCTTCCTTGAACTGTAATTCTCTCCGTCTGGTGTCAGCATAACTCTTTTGGCGGCTTTGTGCAATCTCTATGCGTTGTCTAATAACAGCAATCTTCTCCGCTGTTTGTTGCAAAATATCTGGGCCAACAATGCTATCTTCGCCTACCTCATCCCAATACAGTGGAGATCTGCATTTTCGACCATACAGCGCCTCATACGGAGCCATGCCAATAGTAGCCTGGAAGTTGTTGTTGTACGAGAACTCAATCAATGGCAGATATCGGCTCCACGAGCCCTGAAACTCTAGCACGCAAGCTCTAAGCATATCCTCTAGAATCTGATTTGTCTTTTCTATCTGTCCGTCCGTCTGAGGATGAAATGCCGTGCTAAAATTTAACTGAGTTCCCATTGCCTTATGTAAACTCTTCCAGAACTTCGAGGTAAATCTGGCATCTCTATCTGAAACAATAGAGATGGGCACTCCGTGTAGTCTGACGATCTCCTGTACGTACAGCTCAGCTAGCTGATCCATAGAATAAGTCATTTTCACTGGCAGGAAGTGAGCCGTCTTTGTCAAACGGTCCACAATTACCCAAATACCATCGTGCCCCTTTGTTGTTCTCGGGAGTCCAACTATGAAATCTGTGGATATTTGCTCCCATTTCCACTCTGGAATAGGCAGTGGCTGTAAGGTTCCGGCTGGCCTTTGATGTTCTGCCTTAACCTGTTGGCAAATCAGGCAGGTTTCCACGTACCTGGCAATTTCTCTCTTCATGTTAGGCCACTAAAAATGTTGTCTCAAGTCTCTGTACATTTTGGTGCTTCCCGGATGCATTGAATACGCTGAGGAATGTGCTTCAGTTAAGATCTCATTTTTCAGCTCATTGTCATTAGGCACGTACCACCTGTGCCTGAATTTCAGTACTCCATCATCTGTCAGGTTGAAGTCAGACGAATTTTCAGATGTCATGCTCATTCGATGCCTTTCACACTCCTAATCGTTTTGTTGAACCACCCGTATTCTGTCCAAAATCGTCGGTCTAAGAGAAATATTAGTAAGCATGCTGGATAATTCTGCCACAATCTCTACATCGAACTTCTCAATCTCAGACCTCAACATTACCGACATAGATGCAAGTGAAGGTTGGTTCGTAGTAGGCATTCGGCTCAAGGCATCAGCGACTTTATTTGCCTTCCCTGGATGGTATTTAATCTCAAAATCGTAATCCTTAACGAACTCCAACCACCTTCGCTGTCGCATGTTAAGTTCTTTCTGCGTAAACAGGTACTTTAGACTCTTGTGATCTGAAAACACCTCACACTGCTGCCCATACAGATAGTGTCTCCAGAATTTTAACGCAAAAACGACCGCTGCAAGCTCAAGATCGTGTGTCGGATAATTTTGCTCATATGGCTTCAACTGTCTAAAAGCATAAGCAATGACTTTGTCTTCCTGCATTAATACACATCCCAGTCCGATCCTTGAGGCATCACAGTAAATACCTAACTTATCGCCCTCGACTGGCAGTGTAAGCACTGGAGCCGTAGTCAATCTCTGTTTCAGCTCCACAAAGCTCTTCTCGCACGCAGGCGACCATACGAACTTCTCATTCTTCCTCGTCAATCGGGATAGAGGGACGACTATCTTTGAAAATCCCTCTATGAACTTTCTGTAATATCCAGCTAAACCAAGAAACTCTCGTACCTCTCGTACAATCTTAGGTCGTGGCCATTGCTTGACAACCTCGATTTTAGCTGGATCAACTGAGATTTCCTCCTGAGATATGATATGACCAAGAAAACTTACTTGATCAAGCCAGAATTCACACTTGGAAAACTTCGGATACAATTGATGCTGACATAAAGTCCTAAGAACAATCCGTAAATGCTCCTCATGCTCCTCCTTTGTCTTAGAATAAACCAGAATGTCATCTATAAAAACTACGACGAACCTGTCCAAATACTCTTTGAAGATGCGGTTGATCATATCCATAAACGCTGCAGGAGCATTTGTAAGTCCAAAAGATATCACAAGAAATTCGTAATGTCCATACCTCGTTCGGAACGCTGTCTTTTCAATATCTTCTTTTCGGACCTTCAACTGATAATAACCCGAGCGTAGGTCAATCCTAGAAAACACTCGGGCACCCTACAGTTGGTCAAATAGATCGTAAATTCTGGGCAGTGGATACTTGTTTTTCACGGTCAATTTATTTAACTCTCGATAATCAACGCACATCCTGAGAGTTCCATCCTTTTTCTTTACAAATAGGACTGGCGCGCCCCAAGGAGAAAAGCTAGGTCGAATAAACCCTTTGTCTAATAATTCCTCCAACTGTGACTTCAGCTCCTTCAATTCAGCAGGCGCTAATCTATACGCATTCTTGGATACAGGTGCTGAACTCGGATAAACATCAATTACGAACTCGATCTCCCGATCAGGCGGTAGTCCGGGAAGATCGTCGAGAAAAATCTTTGAGAATTCCTTAACAACTGGAAGATCATCTGGTTTTAACTTATCCAATAGTCGAGTATCAATCACCGCGGCCACAAAAATTGAGCACCCATCCTTAAATTGTTCTCTGGCTATCATCGAAGAAGTGGTAGGTCGCCCGCTCAACCTATTCATTGCCTGAAAAGTGAACTCAACTTTGTTCGGGGGGCAGAAAGTCACCATCCCGGACCCGCAGTCAATTGTGGCGCAATGGCTTGCAAGCCAATCCATCCCCAAAATAAGATCATACAACTCTATACCCATAACTATCAACCGGGCATAGAGGGTATTGTTTCCCACAAAGACGACATTGCCCTGGAAAACCTGATCAGATTACATACTCGCTCCCGAAGGCAGCATTACTCTTTACTCGCACTCTGCTAACTCAGATACTAGCCCCAATCTAATCATACAAGCAGTTGAAATGAAGGAGTGCGTAGCTCCTGTATCTATCAAAGAAAATACTGGTACACCCATGACTAGAATAGTACATGCTATGACAGATGGTTGTGCCTCGTCGTCGACATCTCCAGGCTCAATAAATGCGAAGATCCTTGGCATAACTCTTCGCTGATCTAGGCTGTAACGACCCGAGGAGGATCATCACGTGTCATGACTTTCCTTTAAACTTATCCGTACTTTTATACCTCTGTAATCGGTGTATATATTTTTTTTTTATATATATATCAAATCTCATTCTAACTTAACTTAAGTTCGCTGAACAACCACATTTAGCTTTCACTCCTGCCGGTCGCTAAACGACAAACATCCAGTTGTTCTACCGGCCTGCACGTGCATCTCACATGATTCATTAGACATCTATCGGCAGGCACACATATTTGCATCTGCCGACGGTCACGTGCATCACGCGTGACCAATTAAATCATCACTCAATTACAACGACAAAAGACTGACTTATCTACCGATGACAAGGCACTCCATCTGCCGATGGCAACACACAACATCTGCCGATGGCATTTATACTACATCTTCCGATAGATTAACTCACATCATCTGCCGATGACGTGGCACTACATCTTCTGGTAGATTAACTCACATCATCTGCCGATGACGTGGCACTACATCTTTTGGTAAGGCGGAATGACATTTCCATCTTCCGGTATCTTGACCTACTACACATGCCGATCTCTAGGCATATCGTCTGCTGATGACGTCAGCCGGAAGACAAATACTTTTCCTCTTCCGATGACGTCCTCCGGAAGACAGACTTACCCGACTCCCATCACAATCCTCCTGTCGATTTCTACACTTCAAAATAACACATCTCCTGCCGATAGACAAGTACTTTCATCTACCGACTACTAAACATTAACCTAACATCTTCTTCTTCCGGTAGACAAGCAAACTTCATCTACCGATTTCTAAACTCCATAATAACACTCACACCTTCCGATAGACAAATACATTTCGTCTACCGGCAGCACAAACATCATAACTTCAAACTTAATACCGGGACACCAACAGAATAAACCACAGATTCATTAAAACTCATACAGCGGAAGACTTAGTTAAAATCACTCATTCTATATTCTTATAATATACTCATAATCAGTATTCAAGCTAGACAAGTTCAAGCTCCATAATCATAAGTAACATCATCCTACTTAAACTTTTATGTTCATAGTTATCATTAAAACCTTAAGAGTAAAACCAGAGGGTCATAATCGCCATCCAGCCACAGACTTTCCACCCTGAGCACCTTCCAGCAACCAGCTTAAACTTCATCCTCAACTTTGTATTCCTCACCTGATATTTCTTCACCTACATCGTAAGGTGTAACTGTAAGCCTAAGGCTTAGTAAGGAATGCAAACTATTATGAGTTCATGAATGCATAACTTGGAGAAAAACACGCTCATAAGTCTTTTCTTTTCACGTACTTGTTCTTAATCATCATTCATAATCGTATCTCGTATTCATTGTTCATAATCATCATTCGTAGACATGCTCATATTCATCATTCCTTTCATCATTCATATTCTTCATTACATTATGTGGTTTAAGGGAGGATTTGTGCCGGTAAAGGGGGTTCGACAGTGAGTTTGATCATGGTCCCTACTGCGGGTCGTATTCATATGTCCTACTGCGGACTGTGACATACGCCGAACCACCCCCAACCCTCACTTAACCACGTTGCATAAGTTTTATCTTCTTATTTTATTCATGAGAAAACATATTTCAAAACATTTTCATATGCTTGAGAAGTAAAACATGATGCATAACATAAATGCACTTAATCATCGAACTAAGACAGGGGAGAACATCAGAATAACATGACCATATCCATCGACATTTCATCAAACATATAGAAGACAACGTTCACTAAATCTAACATAGTCCTTTGATGTAGGGCCCTATTGGCCGGAAACTTAGTACATTCACTTACCTGGATCCTTAGCAACTTGAATCACTTTCTCTTCAACTTCTTCACCTAAAACATTCCACATTATAGTAGTTAAAATCAAGTCCTAAAAGTTCTAATCGAAAGTCATCCTAGAATCTAGCAGCTAAGGTTCTCTGTGCAGTCTGAAATCCAAAACCGAAACAGCTAGATATAGCTATCGATTAAACGGGGTCGGTTATATAAAAGGTCCAGAATCGATTTAAAGGTGGCATTACCAAATGAAGATAAGGAACGATAACCAACTGACTTAGCCATTGAAGAACTCGAAAGTACAAGTTCAACTGAAAACAGAGTTCTAAATGACTACCCGGCATCTACATTGTCAAAATCTTACCTAGAATGCGGGTTACCGGAGTAGAGGCTGAAAAACCAGTTGCTGGGGAGGAAGAAAGTTCCAGAGAAGAAGGGAGTCGCCGAGAGGAAATGTCGGCTGCAGTGAGGTTTAAATGAGATTTAAGGTTTCCATTTTCTATTTATACCTAATCCTTCATTCTTTATTACAAAATTGCCACTCAACCTAGTTTTACTCAACTTGTAATGAATTTGCCTCAACATTAAATTTAATCATAAAGGTTAAATAAAGGGTAACAATGAGAATGGTCAGAAAATCACCTGGCCGAAATGTCGGGCGTTACATCGGCCCTGTTGATTTTTGCCTGACTGATTTCGGTCCAACAATGGGCAATTCATGGCATAGTGGCCAACCTCTCCGCATCGGTAACAACTGTTGGTACCCACCCGACACTCGCCAAAATGTTCTTTCTGGCATTTAGGACAAACAGGCTTCTGAGCAGCCCCCTGAACTTGCTTTCCTTTGCCCTGTTCATTCCCTCCTTCATGAGGTCTTTTGACGCCTCGTTGTTGTCCTCTGGGTTGCCAACCCTTATTCCGTATCTGAGGCTGAATCTCCCGAAAGAAACCTCTAGCGGGCTCTCTAGGCTTTACACAGGTCAATTCTATAGCTTCGAACTCCAAGGCACTCGCTGCAATCTCCTCATAAGGCACATCCAGAATACCGGACACTATAATGTTTTTCCGAACTTCTCTATTCAGTCCATCCATGAATTGTTGCACTTTGTCCTCATTATCACTGACTAGGCGCAGTGCAAACTTAGATAAAGCTTCAAACTTTCTGATATACTCTGCCACCGTACTAGTCTGTTTCAATTGTGTAAACTCAGCTCTCTTTGCCGCCCTCACTGTACGGCTGAAATACTTCTCAAAGAACACGGTTTTAAACCGTTCCCACCTCATCAAAGCCACGTCCTTCGTAGCCTTAACAGAATCCCACCAACACCGGGCATCCAGTGCTAGGTGGAAAGTGACGCACTCAACCTTCTCGGCATTTTCCACTTTGGCATACGCCAACATATCCTCCATTTTTCGAACCCACTCCTCAGCAATAGAGGGGTCCGTAGATTGCCCGTCGAATATCGGAGGCCTTAGCTTTTGGAATCTCTCCATGCTTTGACCATTAGGGACGACTATTTCCTGAGCCCTCCGATTCTCCCGAACCAAGTCCGCAATCTGTTGGGCTTGTCGATCCATATGTTGGGATTGACGATCGAGTAAGTCAGTTAGCCTATCCATGGCATCATCTCTTGCGTCCCTACCTCGAACCATTTTCTATAATCTCCTAGAAAAGTTAAACAAATAATCCTAAGAAATCAAATTTACATAAAGCAAATAAACGTACTTACAGTTGATGAAGGATGTCCGCGTAGTGGCTGAGCAGTCGTGCAGTCTACAGAACCATTTTTAAAACCCGGGGGTCTCTGATACCATAACTGAAACGACCCTTAAACCTAACCCTTTATTTTCCCAAATAAATTTTTTTTTTTTGTTTTATTCACGTAACGCGTATAAACTGTAAACCTGACTTTTGTGCGGAAATAACACTTTAAAAATCGAAATTGAAATTGTTAACGGCGTTGGAAATTTTCTTTGAAAACTATCTAAAATAAACTTAAAAACATTAACTAAACCTTTAATTATTTAAAAGAAAACAATAAAATATAAATTCTATTTCTTTTTTTTTTTTTTTTATAAGGAGGTATGTTCTGCCATCTTTGGCAGAACAAGTGGCGATTGCTCATAGCGAGCAATCGCCAATAGGCGATTGGTATATCACCCAGCGATCGCCAATGGCGATCGCCAAGCAATAGGTGGCGATTATTCGCCACCTTCTCTGGATTTCTCCAGAGAATGGTGAACTCCCTTGGCGAATAATCCCTACCTTCAGGCGATTATTCGCCAACGCCTCTGGATTTTTAATCCCAGAGGCTGCTTCTCCTTCCTCATTTCACGCCCTGCACACACATAACACAAACTCTCTACCTTTCCCTTTCTCATTCCTTCTTCACACCTCATTTCATTTCAAAACATACTTCCATACAACAACCCAATCTCTTGCATACATTACACGCGCTATTAAAGACCAAGTCATCGACTAAAAACACAATTGAATATAACCAATTTCATAAAAACGAATCGCGTGGTTCCGTTTAAAAGTTTAACATATCCTCATGTTTTTAAAATCTGTAAAACATTACAAAATATGTTTAATCACCCAAAAACACTTTCTATTAACTATCCAGTTTCCAACATCTTATAATGTTCTAACAATTTCTATCCAAAATAACCCAAAATACCTATGAATGTCCCCACGGGTCAAAATCACGCTCCGACTGCCAGCGCACTCCCACGGGTCATCCTCCTTCAACGTGCTTATACTTCAGGCGGAGGAACGTCTTCCTCACCTGTCTCAAAGTCACCGACACCATAGAATTAAACACGTGAGCTAGAGGCTCAGTAAATCTAAGTGAATGTAATGTCTGCTATGCTATGCTCTTTCAAACCAGGCATTCTTTTCATTTCTTTTCTTTGGGTTTCTATGGGTCACCCGGGGCTTCACTCTCGTTAGATAGGAGTGGCACATCCTACGATTGGATAGCCCCTTGGATCTAACCGGGGGGAAAGCATGCTTCCACCGACAGCCATGCCTGAATCACCGCCAGCGGCGTGACTATCTTTGCAATCATTTATGTACTTTGTTTACCTTTTTCCATGTAAAAGTGTTTTGAAATTCATTTTGCATGCGTGCTTAGAAAACAATGCATGGACATGCTCAATGCATTAACGATAACAAAACAATGAAAATAAAGCATTAAAAATCAACAAATACTAACATTCTATAACTTAAAGTAACCTAACTACCCGTCCTAATCACCCCAACACATATCTCCAATCTCCTCAATCGATTCAATTCATACGGTGTAGGCCAAGACGGCCAAACAAGTCACAGAGACTTACCTCGCGTCCGTTTTATACTGAGCTTCGTCCACAAATGTTTGTTCACCTATAACATTTCACAATATACGACATTAAACCGAGTCTAAAATCACCAAACTCCAAAATCATTAACTCCTAACTAAGTAAAACTCCCTAAAACTCTAAAACATCTTATTAAGGCATTTCATCGAGCATTAAATGCTCGCTAATTATCTTAACCCCCATCAATGGGGTTTTTAATTTCTCCAACCTCCAAAACCTCAATAACTTTCATTTAATTCCAACAACTTCAATTAATAACCATAAATACGCCTCTCATAGCCATAAACACGGTTATCCTATGGATTTCAAACTCCATTTTACATTTTTATCGGAAAACCCTAATTGTTTCAAACCCTAGAAATCGAAATCCACATTCCAAAAGCGTAGATTCGTACCTAGAGTCAAGGAAGGAGAAGGAAACGTGAAATGATCGTTGTGATCGGAGAGAGCTCCGTCGTCGGAAAGGAGAGAGCCACGTGAGAAGAGGGAAGTCGTCGCGCGAAGGAGAGGGAGAGAAGAAAGTTGTGTTGAAGTGTTGGAGAAAAGTGATTTTTGCCTATTTTATAACTTTGGCTTGGTAAATGACTAAATTGTCCTTTCATTTGTTTTCAATTTCTTCCTCCAATTGTCTCGTTATTCAACTAACGATTCAATTTTTCAAAATTCTCATATTTCACCATAAATTCCAATTTATTAATACGGCTTCGTTAAAACTTTCCGTTCGTAAAACGGACTTAACTTGATGTACTTACAAAAATGCCGATAATATTAGAATAATAGTAAATCCCGTAAAGCCGGGTGTTACAGTTTCAGCTTATCCTTTTCTCGTATATCAATTACACTAGCTAAGTAACCCATACATCCATTTTTCAATAACTGTCTAGCTACCAACGAAGATATAATTGACATCTTGCTTGTTTTTGGAATAGCTTGGAAAGAATACCGGTCTCCGTTCGGGGGTCAGAATTCTACTAAACCGGTCCTACAACTTATCGTAGCGTAATGTCTGAACAGCCAATCCATTCCCAAAATGACTTCGTACCCCTTCATATCGATTATGATCAGTTCTACATATAACTTCTTATCTCCTATTGACACAATATCACCCTTAACTACCTGTTCTGAATGTAAGGACTCTCCCGATGATAACATGATATTATAAGACCTATCAGCTAGCAAGAACCATATATTATGCTTGCATACAAACGTGGTTGCTACAAAGGAATGAGTGGCCTCCGTATCTATAAGCCTGTATGCGGATTCACCACAAATCATAATTGTACCTTTTATAACCGTATGCTATACTGCATCTTCATCTTCCATCAGAGCAAAGACTCTAGGCACTACCCTTCCTCGGTTTGTATCTGGCGGCATAGGACAGTCTCTAACCACATGGCCGGCCTTGTCACACCTGAAACATCGGTCCGTGTACAGCTTGCATTCGCCGTAGTGGTTCTTCTGGCAGGTGGAACATAGAGGAGCTTAAGGGGCCCCTTGAGGTCGTTTCTCTTTTCCTTGGTCGTCATTTGGATTGAAGGGTCTCTTTACACCTTTCTGTTGTTGCTGCCCTCCCCAGTTCTGTTGTGGCTGCCTCCCTCTATTCTGATTCAGTTGTGGCTGAGCCTCCCTGATAAACTTTCTTGGCGGTTCTTGATGTCCTCGCACCGCTATCTCTACTTCTTCCAGCTCCAAGGCCTTAGCTGCCACCTCAGAATAAGGTATGTTATGAATTCCTGTGGTCTTCACTCCCCTGAAAAGATGTGGCTTCAATCCTTCAACAAACTGATGAATCTTGTCTTCTTCGTCTTCCACCAGACGGGGTGCAAATTGAGACAATACCTCAAACTTACAAATATAGTCTGCCATGGAACCGGTTTGGCGCAACTGCATAAACTCCATCTTCTTACTGGCCCGAACAGCTCGGCTGAAGTACTTGTCAAAGAAAGCCGCCTTAAACCGTGTCCAGGTCATGGTTTCCACATTAGTAGTGCTCTGAGTTGAATCCCATCAATGCCTTGCATCAAGCGCAAGATGAAAAACAGCACATGTGACCTTGTCTTCCTCGTCGACCTTGGCATACTTGAACATGTCCTCAATTGTTCGAATTCATTCCTCAGCATAGATAGGATCCGAAACTTGGCCGTTAAATATTGGAGGTCAAAGTCCGCGAAATCACTCGCCACCTTGGTCATGAATCGCACTTGAGCTAGAGTTTCCTTGCTCCTCTTTAGCCACAAGCTGTTCAATCTAACGGGATTGGCGAAGAACAAATTCCGTTAGCTGGGCAATAGTATTACTATCTTCATTGGTTTCTCTTTGTTGACCTCTCACCATCTTGAAAGTCATAACATATTATCATAAACACATCTTAACTTTAAATGACATCACTAAAACTGTAAACACTTACAGTTGTTGGAGGGTACTCATGCGGTGATTTGTGCTGGTAGGCAGTCTACAGAATTGATTTTAGAACCCGATTTTGCTCTGATACCATAATTGTCACGACCAAGCCCAATGGGTCGCAACAACATGATCATGAACATAAATCTCATTCTGGACTCATTAAATATTTTTCTTTAAACGGTACTATAAAATAAATATACTAAAACGAACAAAGATCGTGCCACATAACTCATTTAAAACTCTTTAAAATTAAACCTAACGCGTTACAAGAAAGCGGAGAAGAAACAGAAACTGAATGGTCTAAGTCTTAAAAGCCGAAACAAATCACTAGGGGCCGATCAACATCAACCGAATTCATCTGCCGAACACATCGACCGATTTCATCGTTCAGACTACGTTGTCCAAACCACGTCGTCCAGACCACGTCGTCCAGACTACATCGTCCAAACTACGTCGTCCAGACCACGTCATCCAAACCACGTCGTCCAGACTACATCGTCCAGACTACATCGTCCAGACTACGTCGACCAAACTACGTCGATCAGACCACGTCGACCAGACCACATCGACCAGACCACGTTGTCCAGACAACGTCGTCCAGACTACGTCATCCAGACCACGTCGTCCATTTTCTTAGTCTATTAACTTCAACTCTCTATTTTTGCTCTCTCCACGGACATTACGACAGCGATCAATCGCCACTTCTTCCGATCGATCGGCTAACTCTCTGTCTCCCATAGACTTAAATTTTTATTTCTAGAATTATCATACACTTAAGCATCATTCACCTCGACATGAACTCGCAGCGGAAAACTTAAAACAGAAGGAAAATCCTTTAATCTTAAACCTTCTTAAAGCTTAAATATGTACTGAATAAGTCAAATAGCTGTTAACATATATAAATTCTTTTCTACTTATACTTCTTTATCAATGTCTTATACCATAACTAATTAGGAGCACCATCCACGGGTCAAATCGCCGCCCAACCACAAATCCCGCCTTGAGCACTATCCAGCAACCAGACTTAAACCTCATCATTCGGTTTGAGGTCCTCACCTTCCAACTCGTCACCTACATCATAAGGTTTAAACTATAAGCCTAATGCTTAATAATGAGTGCAACATAAACATAAATGCTCATGAATGCATACTTAATAAAATCAAGTTCACATTCTTTATTCAAATCATGGGAGTCATTTTTATGTTCGTGTTCTTGATCATATCATGGGAATCATGTTCTTGTTCATCGTTCACATAACATGAATTAAGGAGGGGATCGTGCTGGAGGGTAGGCAGAGTGCGTGTACATGGTCCTCACGGACAGTAATCTTGATCCATTGCATGGACAGTGACATGGTCAGACCACTCCAACCCTCACTTAATCATTACATACATTTCATAATCTCAGTCTCTTCTTTTCAATTCTTTACATAAATCATACATGTAAACATTTTAGTGTATCAGTGGAGGAAACATGATGTAACGCCCCCGAACCCGCCTCAACTCGGTGCGCAGCGTTGCTAACCCAAACCGTGTTTAAAACGATGTTTAAAATAATTTTTGATAAATTTTGGACTCGATTTTTAGGTTTTTTGAACCCTCAAAAAATGTTGGAAAACGTGCGTAAAATACGTTTAAAATACATCGAAAAATGTCTGTTCAAAACATAGTAGAAATAGGAATTTAAAAAAAAAAAAATTTGCTAGGCGCAGGCGCGCGCGCGCAGCGCCGAGCGTTCGGCGCCTAGCGCGCCAATAACCCCTTTTTGTCTTTTTTCGACCTTTCCACACTTTTCTTCATTTTCCGTCAAGCCAAACACCTCCAAAAATTTTAAAATTTTAAAATTTTTACCACACAATCCTGACACCCTAAACTCCGTGTCCCGTAAAAATCTTGATAAGCCAACTTAAAACAGTTAATAAAAAAATAAAGAAACTAAACCCGACGTTATTTATTTTAAAATCAAAACGGACGGCATAACGCCTAAAATTAGCAAAACCCCAAAACCTGCAAATCTAACGATTTTAAAAACTATTTAAAACATTTCCCAAAACAATTTATACACCATATTCATAAAATTGTAAAATCATCGTTATTCACATAATCCAAACAATTCAAAACACCAACCCAACTTAAAACAACCACAACTATCAAAATATTAACCTCCCACAACTACCCAAGGAAGACAGTGGCCACGACGCCCCGACAATAGCCTGCACCGGCCTACCCCGTAGTCCTCCGACTGCTGCGTAATCCTGGGCTGTCTCCTCTACCTCACCTGAGTAATACTCGTCACCTACACCATAGAACACCAAAGTAAGCCTAACGCTTAGCAAGTAGAGAAATAATGCACAGTAACACACTAGATGCTCATCTCAATCCTAACATGCAGTTTCTACACACTCAGTTGTTTTCTTTTCATTCTGATTGCATATGGCTTTCGCTTTCATGTGAATTAAGTAGGCACAAGCCCCAATCCAGGACGGCCACGCCTTGACCCATGGAGCGAGATTGGAGGCACACGTCCTAACACAATCCAGGACGGCCATACCAAATCTCTTCTCATCTATCGTAGAATCCTCAGTGTGCCTTCAAGCACGAACAGGTCGAGGCATTCATACTCACGACACATTACGTACATTAGCATAGCATCTTTAGTAAAATCCCTCGCGGGGTGCTCAACGAGCCACTTGCCCGACGAGGCTATTCCACTCGAGACCAAGTTGCATATCAATTTTCTTATCTTACATTTCATCATCACCACTCAAACATATAAAACACGTGGTTTCGTAGTTAGAAAACAATGATGCATGACACACGATGCATGACACAAAGCAAAACATAGCAAACAATTAAACAATCCCTACCGTTCTATGGAGTAGGCCTGAAGGCAACAAACACACATCCGCTACTTACCTGATGGCTCCCGAAACGTTCTGTCACTTCGTGCTGCTAAATTTCTCGTGCAATTACCTAACAATTCAGAAGAACTAACTTAGTAACGCACTAATAAAGGTCTAAGAAATTAACTAAACTAAACTGACACTAACTTTTCAACCTAACCACTCAAATCCAATTTTTATGCAAATTTTTACCGTCCAAGTTCAAACGGCCATAACTTACTTGTTTTTCAACGGATTTTGACGTGCCACCCCACTTCGGAAACCTCTACACGTCTACTATCCATTGAAACTATCAAATTAACCAACCAAATTCAATGGACATTCCGAAATCCAGAAAACAAAACCGGTGCATACGTGCGCTAGCGCTCAGCAAAATTTTTTTTTAAATTTTTTTTTAAAAATTCCTATTTCTACTATGTTTTGACCCCACATTTTTCGATGTATTTTAAACGTATTTTACACACGTTTTCCAATATTTTTTTAGGGTTCGAAAAACCCAAAAATCGAGTCAAAAATTTATCGAAAATTACTTTAAACGTCGTTTTAAACACAGTTTGGGTTAGCAAAGTAGCGCACCGAGCCGGAGCGGGTTCGGGGCCGTTACAAAGTTGGGTGGGCGGGTGGTGCACGCGCCAACGCCCAGCAAAATTTTTTTTTTAAATTTTTTTTTTAAATTCCTATTTCTACTATGTTTTGACCCGACATTTTTGACGTATTTTAAACGTATTTTACGCATGTTTTCCAACATTTTTTGAGGGTTCAAAAACTTAAAAATTGAGTCAAAAATTTATCGAAAATTATTTTAAATGTCGTTTTAAACACGGTTTGGGTTAGCAAAGTAGCGCACCGAGCCGGGGCGGGTTCGGGGGCATTACACATGATGCATGTACATGAATTAGTAAGAGAACATTACTATACAGGAAGCAAACCATCATCGTATAACATGTCATGAAACCATACTTATCACAGCATAACACTCAACGGATCTTAGACATTAAACAAATCACGAAAACCACAATCCTAGTATCCTTGTGATGTAGGGGTCCTAATGGCCGGGTCCCTAACACAGTCACTTACCTGGACTCCTTAGCAAGTCGTGCCTTCACTCGTAGTCTTTTCCACCTAAAACATTTCATGTATCATTGTTAAATACGTCCCAAACAATCTAAACTCAAAGCTGATAAATTCCTAACTAAAGAAGTCATCCTAGAATCTAGCTTAAACCTCTAAGTCATTTAGTCAAGCACCTTGTGTGCGTAGCTTAATCTCCAATAACATTAATGGTTTTTGTGCGCTAAAATTACCAGATTCATACCAATGTCAGATTCTCAAACCTAACATCAACAACATCTAGAATCCTATCACCAATGCCATAAATCAGAAACTCAAAGATACTATCATTATTCTAATATCGTCCGATTCTCAATCTTCAAACATCAACCAAATAATCATCCTTAAATCGAAAACTTAATGAGTGAATCACTTAAACCTTACCTAGAGCTTTAGATTTCGAAAAGAGTGGAGGAAGAGCTGATCAATGGTGGAGGAAATCGGTGTCTGCTACCGGAGAGAAGGTTTTGAGGAAATGGTCTGGAGAGGAGAAGTCGGCTACATGATCAGGTGGGAGGTTTAAGTGAGGTTTTAGAATTTCCATTTTCTATCTATATCAATTAAAATCAACTTTATTTACAATCTTGCCACTAAACCTACTTTTCACTTAAACCAGTAATATCCGTAAATTTAGATCCTCGTAATTTTTTTATTTCTCCAACCATACCAAAAGAAGTCTTCAGAATAAATACCTGACCGAAGTGTTGGTTGTTACAGTCTCGATGATGGAAGAGATTTTTCACATAGGTTGACTTTTAAACCTGTCTAGATAATGCTTTGCAAGATATTTGCTCGAGCGTTTAGATTTTCAACTACCCTCGGACAACTGTGAGAATCGATAAATTTCTTTATTTGAAAGGTTTCCTCGTCTTGCATCTTCGAAGCATGCAGTTGCTATGCACACTCCTCTATGCATTTAGCCGTCAGTCGCCGCTTGTCACATTGGGAAAATTTGATACAATAACCATTTTGCACAGAATATTCGAGTATTTCCTCTTTAATTTCCTTTAAATAACTATATTGTTTCCCAAAAAAAAAACTCATTGAGATTTCTTCACGTACCGGTATGCTTTCAACCTCATCAACGTCCGACCCGATCAATGTTTGAAGCTTCTCGTCTAGAGTTCTGGAGGTCAAATGCACCTCTATTTCTTTGTCTCCACCCATATGATTGAATGCTCTAAGATCACCATATGCAGGAGTGACGTTCACATACCAATTGATATCGACATCAAAGTTTGTTAGCTCGTCTAAATCACTACCTCTAATTGAAATATCATCCATCGTCGTCTCTAATACCTGAAAATTCTCAAAAGCAAGATAATAGTTGAGAAGCTTTAGAGAAATCAAGTGCCCATTCTATTTTTGTTCGTGTTTTAGACTAATGATTACAGTTTGCTAAACGTGATTTCGATCATCCATTGATTGTTTAGAAACTACTTTTACCTTCCTATTGTTGCATTATTTACTTGAAAAGGCAAAGGCTTCGAACTAACTAACAACACTTTAATCTTTTTAGGAACTGCAATCGGCTCTCAATGTAGAAAAACCTAATATCATGGTTTGGTCCACAATTTTGAAAGTAAATTGTTAAATTGAACCAAACGAAACTACGAGTAATAAAATATCAGTCAAATTTTGTACCAATCTGAGTTGCAGAAGCTAAAAACTAGAAGTCCACCATTTGGTTTGATTTCGGGTCAAAATCAGATCATTAACAACTCTAAAATCCATGTGACCAACCAGTGGTCTCAAACAAGCTTAAAGAGCAGAGCATAATCGAGCCTAAAACTATCTAGCTCACCAAATACTGAATTTAAAGAGCTAGACAAGTTGAGCCAGTATGGGAATGCCTCTTATATTGTGAGACTGAACCTTAATGTTGTCCAAGTTGTTCATATACTTCTAGACAATTGTCAACAAATATAAATTTAATCTGTACTTAGCATGCATTTATAATTATCTTCGCTTTATTATTATTATTATTCTTTAAGTGAATGTATAACGAAATATAACTTTTATTTTGACATTGGACTGGAATTTTGTAACTTTTAATTTTGATAAGTTTGTTACTTCTTCGATATTACTTATTAATTTGAGTTTGCTATTACTTACTAATTTGAGTAGCTATCAATTACTATCTTTTTAGCATAATAGAGATAAAACACATTATATTTATCGTCTTATTACACGTTAAATTGTCATTCTCATCTTAATTCAACATCTAAATAAGCCCAAATATTAAATTTATGTAAATATTTTTAATTTATATAAATATAATCTATATTTT